>RJWJ010017726.1:0-32563 GCA_004363605.1 Indri indri | reverse complement strand
TATACTAAGGGCTATATATAAGTCATCATTATTTTAATGATGACTGATCTTAAATTGTAAAATGTGAAAATAAATACACATCTTAGAATTAATGACATTCAGTTCAAGAATAATCCTGTGGAAGGAACAATAAGTGCAAGAGTCTATATCTAGCTAGGTGCAGGTATAGAGATTTAAAATAGACCTCGATGGCTAGGTAGACTATTAACTTGTATTGTGCTAAAAAGCCCAGAGACATGACAGCATGAAGTATGTAGAAGTAATTTGACATTCATGTCTTTTCCCCCTGGGAACATGTGTAATCTCTTTTAGAACGAAGTCCTTGCTCTAGACTTCTTTTTCAGATTCTAAGTCTTCCTTGAAAGTATGAAGCCCATAGTAGGCCATCAATGAAGTTTTAATGAAATGAATTAGACATCATGCTGGATTACAGGAATTACTGGAAATGTGCATACTGGTAATTATCTCTATACAAATCATCAGATTTTTCATCTGCAAGGCAATTAGCATTTTTACTAATGCTTTTCACTGTACCAATTGTATAAAATGGAAAAAAAAAATGTTTACAATTCTATACATGCAAAGGACTTTTTCAAAAAAGTAGTCTTTTAACATGGGACTCTAAATAAACTAAATAATGGTGAAAGTTCAGGCCCTAAGGCAAAGACATTTTATTTGACAAAATATATTACAGAAAAGGTTGAATTAGAAATTTTATTGTTCTTTCATCAGTGGTATTTCAATGCAATTTACCAGAAATATAAGTAATTAAAGTTAATGTGGATATCCATATACTGTTACATAGAATATTTTAACTTTATTTCCCAATTTTTACTCATTAGAAATTACCCATCATTATTAGGGATAAATGGAAAATTTAAATTATTCAGAACCATATCCTTTGCTAAAAATTTTTAACTTGGCACTTTTTTCTTAGAGAGCTAAAATTCAAATTAAGTAAAAACATATAATTCCTTTTATTTAAATTTCTTAATATTAGCTATAGCTAAGAATGAATGTATTTAATAGAAATGATTTCTCTTTTCCTAGATCTTTTTAGCAAAGGTCTCCATGTGTATGAACAAAGACTCACTTGCACATTAGAAAACTGAAGTAGTCCCCTTACTGTCAGTTTCCTTATAGAAACATCATTTCAGTTATTATCTTAGTATTGAACATTTTAGGCATGCTGAGTTTTCAGAAAACTTAGCAATAACCACAATAGAAATGAATTAAATCTACTAACCCCTTCCTATAATTATTCCCAGTATATAAGATGAGGTCTACTGAACAATGCCATTTGCTTACATTTTGGTGCCAATCAAATAACTTTTAGAAGACAGGATTATCTTTGTAAAATTATAATAATAAACATTATTTTTTGCACAAGTGGACAGCTAAAACAGGCTTTGTTCTAAATGTTGCTGGTGATTCATTTCAGCCTAAGATACTTGAAATTCTTCTCCCAGATTTGACAAAATTTTAGAGATCT
Source organism: Indri indri (assembly GCA_004363605.1). NCBI lineage: Eukaryota > Metazoa > Chordata > Mammalia > Primates > Indriidae > Indri > Indri indri. Next base: position 31,071 of record RJWJ010017726.1, on the reverse strand, counting down.
CAAACCCTTCGTACTCTATTTCCCTGTAGTATGTGATATGCAGGGTATATCCTAAGAAGGTGGAATACTAGGTTTTCAGCATTGTATGTAGTAGAATATGTCCATCAGGGTGACCAGTTGCCTCTGTTTAACCAAAGTTTATATATACTATAGATTTTCATCATGATGATCTGTATTACCATTTTAGCTTTGAAAATGAAATACTTGATATGATTTATTTACATTGTACAGAAAACGACCCATAATAATTTTTATTCCTGATGGTTGAAAATGAAGAATACTGAATATTATCCTTCTCTGAAGAGACTGAGTCTAAAGGAGAATATCAGTAGTTTCCCAAAATAGGGGTCTGGAGTTGCTCTGTTAGATCTATACTTTGTTGCTTTTGTCAATGGATTTTGATTCTTTAGTCATAAATCAAGCACAAGTGCCCTTTGGCTACTTCGAACATTTCTTTGCCAGATTGACACTCACAAATGCTACTTATAAAAAAAACAGAGAAAATAATCTCAATTAGACAAATTCTATATATTAATTTTCAGCAACCGCATTCAGATTTACGGTATATGTTCTGGTAACTTTACATTTGCAAAATTTCCTTCTCCTGCAATAAATTTTAATCAGATACTTTGTGCCCAGTTGTACTCTTGTCTGAAACCTTCCAAAGTGCTGTTGTTGCCAAGGGAACCATTTCCTTGTTATCCATGTATTCAGTGCTGTCTCAATGTCTGGCTCATTTTCCCACTTCTCTCTCTCATTCTTTTCAAGATTCAGCTGAAAACTTTATGTCACTGCATTAGTTAAAACACATTACTCTCCTCTTCATTTAAAAGATGCAGAATGCAAGTTTCAACAATGGCTTCCTCACTGTATTATATTTTTATTTCATGAAAAAAAAAAAAGGAAAAAAAGAAACCAAAAAACCCCACAACTTTTGTTTCATGCTTTACTTTACATTGTATAAACTGAAATGTGTATGAAGTCTTCTTTCTGATCTCTTATCTAGATGAGTACTGTGAAAGTCAGAAACAGGTGCTCTTTGAGTACTTTCTAGCCCTATTTCTTTATATATATATTATGTAAAGAGAAAAAGGTGGAAAAGAAAGCATAAACATGATAGAGAACTTTAAAACGGTAAGCTGGGTTAGGGTTAAACATTTTCTGAAAACCTCCTTCCTGCTTACACTCTCCCATTCTTTTCTACTCCCTAATGTCTTCCATTGACAGAATACTTCATTTTCAGCCCCTTTGCAAAATGCACTTGTGTACATTTTAATTAAGGAAAAAATTTCTCCACAATCCTTTGATGGCAGGATTGATTTTCTTCTAACAAGCTATATAGGCTTCACACATTAAGTAACACCACAAGTATAATTTTGCAAACATGAATAAACTTCCCAGGACGTGAATGATGTCTATTGAAAATAAAGGCAAAATAGGCATTTGATTAGTGATAAAAGAAAAGAAAAGAAAATACAGGAAAATCTAATATTTATAGACTCATAATACATACATACAATAAACATATGCTATTTGTCTAATTATATTATCTGTACATTATATAAGCACAGGATTGTTTTCACTAATAAATTAGACATTTTCTTAAGAAAAATACTTTATAAATTACAAAAGTCACACCAATGGTTTGTTTTTCTTCACATGCACGCACAAAGAAGTAAAAATGTGGTGAACTGAAACACAGAGTATGATTCATTCTCGGTAGCCAAGTTTACCAGATGGCTTGTGATTGCTCTTTCTTACTAGAAATTTTAGTTTCAATCCTATAGAATTCAGTTGTTTTGAAATGTTACTGTTTTAACAATGATGGGTTAACTCTATACCAATTATCCTATTGAAAACAAATACAAATACTGGACAAAATACTAGTTTTGTGCATTTGATGCTTTTGAGCATCTATTGGGGGTGGGGAGGGGTCTGTGGGAGAAGGAAAATTGGAGTTCTGGGCCTCCCGAGGAGGAGATGACCTTGGTGTATACCTCAGACTTACATTTGAGGCTTGTCTAGGTTTCCATACCTCAAAGTAAGGTTTCAAAAATTTTCTAGCCATCACAAAGATAAAAACTCAGATTTGAATTAAGAAGCAAAAATAAATAAATACACAAATCTCTGAAGGAAAGTTGTGGCATGACTCAAATTATCCATGAATTTTAGGAAAACTTCCAGATAATGCATCACATTCAATAAAAAAGGAAAATTAACCTTACAAAAAGCAAAAACTGAATAAAAATTAAGAATAAAGAGAAACAGATACTGCTTTTTCAGATACTGGCTTTTTTGAGAAATTTATTGAAAAAATTAAATGAAAATATGAAGAATTTCAGCAGACAAGTAGAAGTTAAACATAAAAACAGGCCAAGTGCGGTGGCTCACAGCTGTAATCTTAGCACTCTGAGAGGCTGAGGTGGAGGATCGCTTCTGCTTAGGAAGTCAAGAACAGCCTAAGCAAGAGTAAGACGCTGTGTCTACTAAAAATAGAAAAATTAGCTGGGCGTTGTGGTGGGCATCTATAGTCCCAGCTACATGGGTAACTGAGGCAGGAGGATCACTTGAGCCCAGGAGTTTGAAGTTGCTGTGAGCTATGATGATGCCACTGCACTTTAGCCTGGGCAACAGAGTGAGACTCTGTCTCAAAAAGAAAAAGCAAAAAAACAAACAAAAAAAAAAACACAAAAAAAATCAAATGAAAATTTAGAACTAAAACCTATGACATGATGTAATTCAATATGCAGAAAAAATGAGTTTAAAGCAGATTAAATCCAACTGAAGAGAGAATTACTAACCTGGAAAACAGATCTGAAGAGATTGTCCTGACTGAAGCAAAGTAAAAAAAAAAAAAAGAATGGAAATGTAGGAAAGAATTTAAGAGATATCTGAGACATAAAAGTTCTATCATTTACACAATTGGAGACTGAAGAAGAGGATGTAGAAAGAATTATACTGAAGCAATATATGAAAAGATAATGGCTCGGAATTTGTACAAAATAATAAAAAACGTCAAGTCAACAATTCAAAAAGTGCTACAAATCCAAGCAAAATAAATAAAAGAAAAATCGTACCATGACAGAAAATAAAACTGCTGAAAAGCAAAGAAATGAGAAAACCTTGAAAGCAGTAGGGATTGAAAGTAAAATACACACACACACATGCACACACACACACACACACACACACACTTATCTACTATCATGAAAGCTATAATAAAACTGACAGCCAATCTTTCAACAAAAAAATAAGAAGCCAGAGGAAAATATATCTTTTAAGTACTGAAAGAAAATAACTGCCAAGCAACAATTCTAAACCCAGCAAAATTCCTACTCAAAATTACAGCAAAATAAACAAAACCACACAACAACAGAATAGATAATTAAAACACATAACAAGAATACAGTAGGGTGAAGATATTTTTTTTTATTTCATTTTATTTTATTTTTTATTTCAGCATACTACAGGGGTACAAATGTTTAGGTCACATATATTGCCTTTGCCCCACCTGAGTCAGAGCTTCAATCGTGTCCATCCCCCAGATGGTATACTTAAGTATTGATCAATTGATAACAATTTGATGGTGAGTACATGTGCTGCTTGTTTTTCCATTCTTGTGACACTTCACTTAGTAGAAAGGGCTCCAGCTCTATCCAGGACAATACAAGAGGTGCTAGATCACCATCGTTTTCTGTGGCTGAGTAGAACTCCATGGTATACACATACCACATTTTATTAATCTATTCATGTATTGATGGGCACTTGGGTTGTTTCCACATCTTTGCAATTGTGAATTGTGCTGCTATAAACATTCTAATGCAGATGTCTTTTTTGTAGAATGTCCTTTTATCCTTTGGGTAGATGCCCAGTAATGGGATTGCTGGATCAAATGGTAGTTCTACTTGTAGCTCTTTGAGGTATCTCCATATTACTTTCCACAGAGGTTGGACTAGTTTGCTGTCCCACCAGCAGTGTAGGAGTGTTCCTGTCTCTCTGCATTACGCCAACATTTATCGTTTTGGGACTTTTTGATAAAGGCCATTCTCATTGGAGATAAGTGATATCTCACTGTGGTTTTGATTTGCATTTCCCTGATGATTAGAGATGTTGAGCAATTTTTCATATGTTTGTTAGCCATTATTCTATCTTCTTTTGAAAAGTTTCTGTTCATGTCCTTTGCCCACTTTTTGATAGAGTTGTTTGATTTTTTTCTTGCTGATATTCCCGAGTTCTATATAGATTCTAATTATCAGCCCTTTATTGGATGTGTAGCATGCAAATATTTTCTCCCATTCTATAGGCCGTCCGTTTGCTTTCATGATAGTTTCTTTAATTAAACTAAAGTATTTCGGAAGATAATGCAAGGTTATCGTAACATTATTGGCAATGGTAAATATGCTAATTTGTATTAGTTATTAATAAATCAAAAATGCATGTTTTAATCTCTAGGGTAACTACTAAAAACAATGAAAGGATGTGTAGTAACTGATACAAAATCATGTAAAGTAATAAAGATGTATAATTAATCAAAAAGAAGGCAAAAGATGATAAAAGGGACAGAAAAAATATGACTAATAGCATATAATGAGACAATTTATTTAAGCTGATACAGTTCAGTGATTTAGTGGATTAAAGATTTCAAACAAATGACAAAGATTGCCAGGACAGATACAACAAAACAAAGAAAAACTTCTTACAAGAGACACACTTGAAATAAAATTGTCAAAAGTAAAAATTTTCAAAAAGATATACATGCAACCCCAAATAAAAGAAAGCTAGTATACCCACATAAATATCAAATGACGACTTCAATGCAAGAAGCATGACAAGTTAAAAAAATATTTCATGATGATAAAAGAGTCATTCTAGAAAGAAGATATACCAGTTCTTAATTTGTATGCATAAGTAAAATACCTTTAATATTTAAACAGGGAAAAAGACAGAACTAAAAGGCGAATGCACAATAAAAATAGAGAATTTTAACACAGTAACTAAGAGAAAAGGAAAACAAAAATTAACTAGTGAGGATATAGGTATTATGCACATCAAATTTGGGTTTTTTTAATTCAAAGTTCAATAAGCATTTATCAAGTGCCTCCTATGCTGTGGGCAATATTTTAAGATTTATATCTTGTAATACAATGATCATTAGCATAGATAACCACCTTGATTACATTAGGCGTATATTCTAGTGGGGAGAGATTAGTAAACAACTGAATGAATGAAATAATTTCAGATGAGTGCTATGAGAAAATTAAAACAAAGTGCCGTAATAGGAAGTGGGTAAGCATGTGGTGGTAGCCTACCTAACATAGGAAATTCAAGGAAGAATTCTCTGAGGAGATAACACTTGATTAGAGTTTTTTCCTTGGAGAAAGAGCCAGACACCTTTAAAAAGGATGTACTAACTATAATAAATATTCAATGAACACATCTTATGAATATGACTAAGACATATTGGAGATGTTCCTTTAAGGTAGCTGTCATGCCATCTTACCTCTGACCTTTAACCCTACTAATCTCACAAACCTAGGACCAACAACTGTTGGGTTGTCATTGTTGATGTTGTTACTGTTTTGTTTGCCAGGACAAAGGAGGATGCACGGACATTCTGTAGGGATATTGAAATACAGTTGCCCTCTCATCTTCACATGAGCTACTAGAATGTTTTATGTCCCTAGAGCTATAAACTTTTAAGCTTTTGGGGTACGATAGACAATTAGTTTCTATCTCTATGAGATTGAGATGAGCACAGTTGGAGGTACCATGGAAAGTGGGTTGGGTAACCATATTCCTTCTGCTTTGATATATCTTCATTGCTTTTAGTTCTCTTATTATTCACTGCTGAATAAGCCAGCGAACCTTCACTGCCTCTAATTGCAGCTTTTCTTCAGTTGCTTTCTGTGTAATGCGGAGGTTGGGGGAGGATAAGCTATAGAAATTCCTGCCCTGTGGTTCTCCCTCCTTTTTCTGAAATTTATGTAAGCAGAAGTCCTAGTTGAGATAAAGTCAACTAATACTTATAGAGCTCAATACTTTTATTTTGAGGATGAGGGTAGAAACATCCGGAACATACCCAAGGAGCAAGTCAAAACCTCAGTCAATAGTTTTAACAGCGATTGTCTTCAGATGGTGGGACATTGTATGATTTTTATTTTCTTTTTAATCTTTTAGCTTCTTGTCACTATTTTCTACATTTTTAAAATAAGGAACACACAGTGCTTTCATAATAGAAAAAAACATTGAAAATTTTGTTAAAAGAGAGAGGATAACAAGTAAAAATGTAAATGAAAACAAACATCAAAACATCGCTGTTGGCTGGCATCATGGACTCAATTCCTGTTACTGGTGGTTAGTTTGGCTGCTTTCCTAGGGACCTCAAGGTGAAAAGGATTCTGATGTAAACAAAATGAAGCAGTGTTATTACTCAGACCCTGTTGTTTTTTCTCTGTTTTGTTTACTTTCAACAGGCAGCTCTTAGTTGAGAAGCCTGGCCTTTCATAAGCGTTATTACCAGTGAATCTATATACTTTGAGTCTTTGGTATGTAAAATCACCTTTAATTTTCAAGTAGGATTCATATTATAATATTTGTGAATATATTAGAAATATATAGTACAGTAGGAAGAAAAGCACACTAAAGATTTCTGCTTCTGTTTAGCTTTCAAAAGTTTTATTTTAATCTCATCTGTTAAGACGAAATATATGCAACATGTTCTCTTTGCCATTATTGGTGTCATTTCCAACCAATACAGAGAAATGAGTTTTTTTTCTAGAGAATAATGGAATCATTTTAGATTTTTATAAATTTTGACTCTTTTTCCCAGCTATTACATTCTCCCTATAGAAATTTTTATATGAAAGTATAGAGCTAACAAAACAAAACAAACAGGAAATACAAACCATAAAGTTAAAGAAACCAAATATTAGTAAACCCTCTATTTTGACTTTGCAAAATTGGAATTTCATTGCTATTACCACCTGGAATCCTACTAGTTACTTTTGTCCTATTGACTTTCTCAGGATAAATAAGTTCTTGTCAGTGGTGCCACTACAATCCGCTTTAGAAAAGATTAAAAAGGTATTTTGGTCTTTAAGAGCACACTATGCCTTTAAAATCAGACGTTGAAAAGCTAAGGAAAAAGCAATTTGTGGAGACAGGCATAATTATAAGTAAATACATTGTAGGGTTTTATCCTGAACGTCGTTCACCTGTGCTCAATGGGATAAACTTATTCTCATGGTCTAAGTTTATTTTGGAGCTCAAGCAGACCTCTGAGAGTGGCCAGATAGATCTCTGTGCCGCTGGAGCCATTTTTTAAATTTTATTTTATTGTGGTAAGAACACTTAACATGAGATTTACCCTCTTATTGAATTTTTAAGCATACAATACATTATGGTTGACTCTTGGTACAATGTTTTATAGCAGATCTCTAGAGATTATTCATCTTGCATGACTGATAACTCATTGATTAGTAGCTTCCCATTTCCTCCTCTCCTCGGCCCTTGGCAACTACTATTCTAATCTTTAACTCTGTGAATTTGACTATTTAAGATATCCCATGTAAGTGGAATCATAAAGCATTTTTCTTTCCGTAACAGGCTTATTTCACTTAGCATAATATCCTCAGGATTTATCCATGTCGTCACATATTGCAGAATTCCTTTCCTCTTGGGACAAAATAATATTCCATTGTATATACATACCACATCCATTGGTAAGGAGTTATTGTTTTCTTTTGGGGTGTTCTTTTACTCCTATTTTTCATGCTTCTGGAGTTCTTTCATTGATTCTTTCTCATCTGGCCTCTCAGTTTGGACCTGGGAGTGCTAGGCCTGGCTTACAGGCTCATCTCAGGGTTTCTAAAGATTGATCCCTGAGCATTCCAGGGAGAGGAGTGCTGGTCCTGAGTTGTCTATGGGGTGTGCTAGCAGATACAGTGTACCTCTTGGGTTACCTCTGACCTGCTACTGGATGAATGGATAAAAAAATACAAGCCAAATATCTGATGTCTCCAAGAAACACATCTAACTCACAAGGACTCATTCGGACTCAAGGTGAGGAGATGGGAAATAATATTCCATGCAAACGGAAACCAAAACAAAGCTGAGTAGCAATTCTCATATCAGATAACATAGATTTCAAATCAGCAAAAGTAAAGAAAGACAAAGATGGTCATTATATAATGGTGAAGGGAACAATTCAACAAGAAGACATAACAATTCTAAATATTTACACACCTAGTACAGGAAAGCCCAGACTCATAATGCAAATCCTACTTGATCTAAACAAAATGGTAAACAGCAGCACTGTAATAACTAGGGACTTCAACATCCCTCTGACAGAACTGGACAGAACCTCCAAACAGAAAACAAACAAACAATGGACTTAAACAGAACTCTAGAACAAATGAGGCTAACAGATATTTACAGAACATTCTACCCCCAAACCACTGAATATACATTCTTCTCATCAGCTCATGGGACATTCTCTAAGATTACCACATCCTAGGCCACAAAACATGTCTCAACAAATTTTAAAAAAATAGAAATTATACCATGCATCTTCTCAGACCACATTGGAATAAAATTTGAAATCAACTCCAATAGAAACACTCATCTCTACACAAAGTCATGGAAACTGAACAACCTACTGCTGAACGATAGGTCAGGTAAGAAATTAAGATATAAATCAAAAGATTCTTTGAACTCAGTGGTAAAGGGGACACAAGTTATCAAAATCTGTGGGATACAGCTAAAGCAGTCCTGAAAGGAAAATTCATAGCCATAAATGCCTACATGCAAAAGATAGAAAGATCACAAATCAATACTCTAATGAATTATCTCAAAGAGGTAGAAAAGCATGAGCAAACCAATCCCAAACCCAGCAGGAAAAAAGCAAAACAAAACAAAACAAAACCAACAACAAACAACTAAAGTCAGAGCAGGACTAAATGAAATCAATAATAAAAGAATTATACAGAAGATTAATGAAACAAAAAGTTGGTTCTTTGAAAAGATAAACAGAATTGACAGGTCTCTCACTAGATTCAACATGAACAGAAAAGAAAGGGCCCTAATAAGCTCAATCAGAAATGAAAAAGGAGATATTACAACTTATACCATGGAAATATAAAATATTACCTCTGAATAATATAAAAATGTCTATGCACATAAACTTGAAAATGTTGAGGAAATGGACACATTTTTGGAAGCACACAAACTACCTAGGCTCAATCAGGAAGAAATAGAGTTCCTGAACAGACCAGTTGTGAGCAAGGAAACTGAAGCAGCAATAAAAAAATCTCCCAAGAAAAAAAGTCCTGGACCAGACAGTTTAACAGCTAAATTTTACCAGATCTACTAAGAAGAAACAACGGGTACCTACACTGCAGAAATTATTCCATAACATAAGAAAGGAAGAAATCCTCCCCTAATCATTCTATGAAGCCAATATCACCTTGATATCAAAGCCAGAAAAGAACCCAACAAAAAAATACTACAGACGAATATCCCTTATGAATATAAATGCAAAAATCCTCAATAAAATCCTAGCAAACTGAATTCAGGTGCACATCCAAAAAAAAAAAAAAAAAAACAATACACCATGATCAAGTGGGCTTCATCTCAGAAATGCAAGGACAGTTCAACATACACAAATCTATAAATGTAATTCACCACATAAATGGAAGCAAAAACAAAGAGCATATGACCCTCTCAATAGATGAAGAAAAAGCCTTCGACAAAATTTGGTACCCTTTTACGATAAGAACTCTTAACAAAATAAGCATAGAGGGAACAAACCTCAATATTATAAAAGCCAAATACGACAACCCACAGCCAACATCATGGGGAAAAATTGAGAGCATTACTGCAGCACAATTCACAGTTGCAAAGATGTGGAATCTACCAAAGTACCAATCAATTGATAAGTGGATTAACAAAATGTGGTATATATATACCATGAAGTGCTACTCTGCCATGAAAAAGTATGAATTAATGACTTTGCAAAAATTTTGATGGAACTGGATACCATTATCCTAAGTGAAGTATCTAAAGAATGGAAAAACGAATTCCAAATTTACTGACTATTAAATTGGAACTAACTGATGAACACATGTTTGCACAAAGGTAAGTGAAATTCATTGGCTATCAGGCAGGGGGGAGGGTCGAGGAGGGGATGGGCAAAAACCTACCTAATGGGTACAATAAAAAATATCAAGGTGATGAGCACACTTATAACCCTGACTCAAGCATAACCAAAGTGATCCATGCAACCAAAAATATTTGTACCCTGGTAATATTTTTAAATAATAATAAAAAAATGAATTTGGAGATGTTTCCTCCTGTCCAATTTTTTTGGAAGAGTGTGAAAAGGTTTGGCATTAATTTTTTAAATGTTTGGTAGAATTCAGCAATGAATCCATTAGGTCCTGTTCTTTTCTTTTGGGGAGGTTTTTATTGCTGATGCAATCTTTATACTAGTTATAGGTTTGTCAAAAATTTTTATTTTTTCATGATTTAGTCTTGGCAGATTGTATGTTTCTAGGATTTTTGCATTTCTTCTAGTTTTTTTTTTTTGGCATATAATTGTTCGTAGTAGTCTTGTGATTCTTTTTATTTCTGCAGCATTGGAACAATGACCTTTTATTGCTGATTTTATTCAAATCTTCTCTTTTCTTTAGTCTAGCTAAGGTTTGGTGAATTCTGTTTATCTTTTCAAAAAGCCAACTCTTATTTTCATTGATTTTTTCTGTTGTTTTTCTATTTTCCATTTTATTTATTTATGTTCTAATCTTTGTTTTTTTTTTCTTCTGCTTATTTTGGGCTTAGTTTGTTTTTCTTTTTGTAGTTCCTTAAGATGTAATTTTAAGTTGTGTATGTGAATTGTGTATTTTTTTAAACATACATGTGTATCATTATGAATTTTCCTCTTAGTATTGCTTTTATTACATTCCATAAGTTTTGGCATGTTGTGCTTTTGTTTTTGTTTTTCTTAATGTATTTTCTAATTTCCTTTTTTATTTCTTCTTTACTCAATTGTAGCTCAAGTATGTGTTGTTTACTTTTTACATATTTGTGAATTTTCCAGTTTTCCCTTTGCTACTGATTTCTAGTGTTATTCCATTGTGGCCAAAAAAGATAATTGATGTAATTTCAATCTTTTTAAATTTGTTAGTATTGTTTCATGATCTAACATGTGATCTTTCCTGAAGAAAGATTTATGTCATCTTGAGAATGATGTATATTATGCTGCTGTTGGGTGGAATATTCTCTCTGTATATGTATCAGACAGGTCTATTTGGTCTATAATGTTATTCAAGTTCCCTGTTTCCTTATTGATTGTCTATCTGGATGTTCTGTCCATTATCGAGAGTGGGATATTAAAGTCTCCTACTATTATTATATTGCTGTCTATTTCTCTCCTCAGTTCTGGCAAAGTTTGCTTTATATGTTTAGATGCTCTGATGTCAGGTGCATATTTATTTATAATTGTTACATTTTTATGGTGTATTAAACTGTTTATCAATATAAAATATCCTTCTTTGTCTTTTATGACAGCTGTTAACTTAAAGTCTATTTTGTCTAAGAAAGCTAGCCCTTCTCTCTTTAGTTACCATTTGCACAGAATGTCTTTGTCTGATTTTTTTTTATTTCTAGCCTGCATGTGTTCTTATATCTAAAGAGAGTGTCCTGTAGACAATATATGGTTTGGTCTTGTTTTTTTAATCCATTCTATCATTGTATGTTCTATATTTTCTTGACTGGGGAATTTAATCCACCTGCAATCAAACTAACTATTGACAAGGTAGGATTTACCATTGCCACTGTTAGTTTTTTCTGTTAGCCATGTATTTCTTTTCTCTGCCTTTTCTTCTCTTATCTTTTTTTGTGTTCTGTTGATTTTTTTTTGGTATCAATATGCTTTGATTCTTTTATCCTTTTTTTATGTATGACTTGTATATGTTTTTTGTATGTGTGGTTACCTTGGGATTTACACAAAAAAACCTTATGAGTCTGTTTTAAGCTAATAACAACTTAAGTTGAATCACAAACAAAAACTCTACACTTTAAAATCTCTCCTCTCACACATGCTTTATTTTATTATTATCAGAGTCTACATCAATTTATTTTGTATGTCTTTTAACATATTTTCAGTTATAGCTATTTTTGATAATTTTGTCTTTAAACTTTTATCCTAGAATTAAAAGTCATGTATGCACCATCATCGCAGTAACACAATATTCTGTTTTTGTCTGTATACTTACTCTTATTAAACAGTTTTATATTTTTTATGTTATTGTGTTGCTGTTTTGTCCTTTTGGTTTAGCTTGAAAAACTCCTTTTAGCATTTCTTGTATGACAGGTCTAGTGGTGATAAACTCCCTCAGCTTTTGTTTGTCTGGAAAAGTCTTCATGTCTCTTTCATTTATGAAGGAAAGCTTTGCCAAGTATAATATTTTTGGATGGTAGTTTTCTCTTTCAGCATTTTCAATATATTATCCTAATTCCTTCTGGACTGCCAAGTTTTTGCTCAAAAATCTGTTGATAATCTTATGACGTTCCCTTACAGGTGTCAAGTTACATTTTTCTTGCTGTTTTCAAAATTCTCTCTGTTTTTAACTTTTGATAATTTGATTATGATGTGTCTTGATGTGAATATCTTCAGGTTTATCTTATATGGCATCCTTTGAACTTCTTAGATACAGATGTCAATTTTCTTCCCTAGATTTGGAAAGTTTTCTGCTATTATTTGTCTGAATAATCTTTCTGGTCATTTCTCTCTCTTTTCCCCATCTGGGAGTTCCATTGTGTGTTTACTGGGCTGCTCGTTGGGTCCCATAAGTCCATCAGCTTTTTTCACTCTGTTTTATTCATTTTTTTAAATTCTTTTGACTGATTTTTTTCCAGTGACCTATCTTCGAATTCACTGATCCTTTCTTTTGCTGTATGAAGTCAACTGTTAAACTCCTCTAGTGAAATTTTCAGTTCAGTTATTGTGTTCTTCAGTCCCCTGATTTTTGTTTGGTGCTTTTTATATGTTCTACCTCTTTGTTGAAATTCTCACTTGTTCATGCATTGTTCTCTTGACCTTGGTGAAGCATCTTTATGAGAATTATTTTCAATTCTAAGTCAGGTAAATAATATAACTTCATATCATTAGTGTTGGTTTCTGCAGATTTATCTTTTTACTTTATTTGGAATATTTTTGCCTGATTCTTCATTTTTCTTGACTTTTTGTGTTGTCTATGCATTATACAAAGCAGGAACCTCTCCTAGTCTTCATGGACTGGCCATGTACAGAAAATGATCCCCCACTGGATAGAGATTCTGGGGACCTTACCAACTCTATCTCTCCCCCAGGGAGAAGGAGGCTGCTGTGGTTTTTACCTGCTCACTTTGTGCTGAGCTGGTTGATGCTGGTGAGGGGAGGGCTGTGGTGTCTACCAGCCAAAGTTGCCATCTCTATTCTTCCCCAAGTGGTTAGACCATGCTATCAGTGCTTCTAGACATATTAGATCTTGGAGATTGGTGAGACAGATTTGTGTCTTTTGAGAAGGACCAGAGAAGTTGAGACAATGAATACATGGATCAATTCTTTTCCTCTACAGGGGGAAGCTGAGAGCCGGAATTTTTTATTTGCTCACTCTGTGCTGAGCAGGAGGCAGAATTAACTGCATCTACTGGGTCAATCCACCTCTTCCATTCTGTCCTGGGCAGCTAGACTGTGTCAGACATGTCCAAGACTGGCAAGACAGAAGCCAGTTCTCTGTGGGGTCCCCTGGGAATAGTTGAGGTGCTGGACACATGAACCAACCTTTTCCCTCTCCTGAGTGAATCTGGGAATTAGTGGATCTCTTCCTTATCATGTGACGTGGTGGTAAGAGAAGGGTCTCCAGCAAGGGGGTATCTTAAATTTCCCTATGGACTTTGGTGAATCTGGTTTCATATATCACCAGGGCACAGGAGCTTTTCAATTAGTTTTTGGTTTCTCACAAACAGAATTTGTCCATAAATTGCTAGTGAATTGATGTGTTTGTGGGGGGAAAGATTGTCAAGGCTTCTTACTATACCATCTGCTGATGTCACTTTTTGCTGGAGCCATTTTTAATGCAAGTAGACCAGAATGAAATTTATTTTCTAGCATTTATTATTTAAATGAAAGACACAAGTTGGGTTTTGGAAATGTTATTGGTGTAGCTCTCCAGCAGAAAAAGTTTGAAGGTTTTAAGCATGTGAATCAGCACCATCAGCCTGTTTACATTTAGTGATAAAAGTGAGGAAAGTGGAAAATGGAAGATGAAAGGAGTAATGGAGTACATTTACTTGTAAACTGTTATTTTATACTAAGAACTTAAATTAATTCTCAACTGTGCCATTTGGAGTTGAAACAAGGACCTTTTATTAGCATGCAGATTATGTGATTTTAGGGATGACACTCAGTAACAAAGGAACAGTAGAAAACATTGTGAGAGAATATAGTTAAAATAGAAAGAGCTGTGACTTGGCAGTAACCACATTTAGATATAAAACTTTGCATCCAAATATCAGTCTCCTTCTATTCTCATTGCTGGCCTAAGTTATCTCAGTTAACAAGGTTTTAAAGTTCATTTTTTACGAAGCATTTAATATGGTATCTGACATGCAGTAGACACTTACAAAATCACAGCAAGTATTGTTATCCACATGTGTTCTGGGCTTAGTGTTTGGGTGCTGCATTACACATACTTAGCACAATTTAACCAAGATAAATAGAATCATCTTGTCAGAGCCACTCATATGTAAGGTTGTTACTTGAAGAAACTCTGTACTCTACTTGCTTCTTCCTCTGGAAATATAATAGCCTTTCTCCTTTGTTCAATCCTTTATTTCTACAAATCTGTTTTCCTTTTACCTTTCTTTTCTTCTTTCATATTTACTTTTGTTACCATATTAGAAAGCTAACCTCTTGTGCCTTAGCTAAGAGAAGTAGGATCTGTAAGAAAAAAATTATTTGTAAATGGGTGTTTTCAATTTATTGTTGAAAACATCACTCAGATCCTTAGGTACTTCCTTCATAATGTGTGTTTGGGGTAGCAGAGCAGAAATAATTAAATTTGAAAGCAAGGTAACTATTCCCTGATATATAAGTAAATAAATTATTCTGAAATTTCTTCTTTCTTTACTCTATGGCATTCTGTCTACTGCTTAGAATCTTTCTAGCACCTTGTTGCCTTCAGATGTGTGGATTGGGGCATCTTTCACCCTTGAATCCTTCGACCCTTCTTTTACTAGGTAAAAACTAAAATATATCTGTCAAAATTTCTTAGTTGTATTCTAATGGCATCTAAATAGAAGTGGGTCTGAACTTTAAAAAGTGAGTGCTAGAACTCAAATAGTGACATCAGAGAAGGTGCCCAGCAGCAAAGCAAAAATTCATTTCAAGTGAAGGAAAAAATTCTTCAGAGAATTTTTCAGAGAAATTTTTCTTCAGGGAAGAGAAAATTTAGAGCATATTTTTCAATATTTACTTTGACCTTAAAAGTTATTTTATTTTAACCTATTCTTGCCAAAGCCTTGGTCTTTAAGAGAAAAAATAAGCCTGGCTTGTATGAACATCACAGTTACAACTTTTACCTATGATTTCAAAGACGATTGAGGGGTTTTGCCAAGTCTCCCATCAGAAAGCATCATGACTCATCACCTGGCTTTTCACAAGGAGGGTATGTTATGAAGTAAAGAAAAGAAAGAGTCATTATAGAAACTTGACCCAAAGAAATAGGATCAACTTAAAAGCTGTATCTGTTAACAATATAATTAAAGATGTATTTTTCTGTAAAGCTAGGCTGGGCTGTTCTGGTTTTCTGACATGGCTGCCCGGCTTGCACAGAGTTTTCATGAAATCTGTGCGTAAGGTATTCTCTTTTCTACAATTATTCACATTACTGTGTATTCATTTACCCAGAGCCAAGTGTTAGACTCGTGAAGTCTTAAAGTTTTCCTGTGTATTATCTCTTCTAGTTTTTGCCTTAATATAATTTCATGTTCATCAGGTAGGAAAGAGGCAGGGCCTGGGCACGTGGTTGGTGGAACCACGGCTCACTTAACATCCCAGTGTAGAAAGCTTCTAGATGTCCCAGATAAGCGTGGCAGGTCAGTGCACATTTCCCAGTGGGTAACTTTGGGCCAATTCTGCAGCACTTCACTAGCATCATATTAAACCCATAGAAGGTTGACAAGCTGTGTCCTTTGTCTCTTAACTACCCAGTTTCACCTCTGCTTCCACAAGTCCAATTCTCTCTGATTAGCTGTTTCAGTGGCAAATGAAATAAAAATTCATGGTATTAACCTGTCATATTAAGAAACCCTTTTTGCTCTGGCGCATACATTTGGCACAGCTGTGCATTTTGCATTTAAATATCACTCCACCAGTGGGCTGCTCGAAACTATTGCTTTTCTATGGGAAATTAAACAGGGAGCTGCTTAATGCTCCTTGTTAGTTTTTTAATAAAAATGAAAGTGAGAAGCTAGCGGTACCGGGAACAAATGTCTGTAGGACCCCATGACTGTGCTAAAAGCAAAAAGGAGGAACCAAAATGCATATTACTTTAAACTGCCCCTGCACTGTTGGCTTTGCAATATTCATTCCACTGTGGCCCTATGAAATTGCCTCTCAAATGTTGTTTAGAGGTTGTGTTAAATTGGGAGAGTCTTCTCCTGGGATCATTAGGCAGCTCTCAATTTCATTTCCTAATAAAATATTGAAAGTTACAATTTAGGGGCAGAGCTGTAGCTATTGAATTTGTGTGACTTCTGCAGATTAAGGAGTCAAGAAGAGAAGGACAAGAAATAAAGGGAATGGAGAGAAAGAGAGAGGAAGCAGAGACTGAGAGATCCAGACTTAGAATGAGGAAAACACAGAGAGAAGACAAAAGAGACTGGGACAAAGATTGGGAGTTGGGTGGGAGGAGGAAGAGAGAGAGAAAGAAAGAGATCCAAAGAGGGCGGAAAGACACTAAAAGGCAAAAAAGATGGCCAGCACCCTGAACAGGAGTGTCTGGCATGGCATGAAACAACAATGTGTCCAGGCTTAGCCCTTGGTCTCTCCACATCCATTTCTAGGGCCAAATATCAAACTTCCAGGGAAAGTAATTAAAAACAGCTCTAACTGTAGCATCCTTATTTCAAATGCAGATCACATCTGGTGGAGTGTTGCAGAGGCTTGTAATTATAAACATGAAATTAGTGATTAGCAGCAGTATGCCAAAGCAATAAAGGTTTTATTTCTTTTCCTTCCTCACCTCTGTTGTGTCTATGCTAGCATGTACACAATTAAATACATTGAGATGACAAAACCTAATGATCCAGTCTTTAAAATAGTCATATGAACTAACAGTTGACTTCACAGCATGTATCAGCCAGCTTTCTGTAAAGGGCCAGAGAATAAATATTTCAGGCTTTGTGAGACACAGGATTTCTGTCACAGCTATTCACCTCTGCTTTGTAAGGTGAAAGCAGCCATAGACAATAGCAAAAAATGGGCATAGCCAGGTTCCAATAAAATTTTATTTACAAGATGGATTTAGCACAAAGATCAAGCCTCTGCTATACAGCAACACTTTTTAAATCTTCTGGAAAACATTCATACTAAGCTTCTAGACAGAAACAAGTGCCCAGTAAGAAAACTTTTCCTTATATTAATAGTTCTAATTCTTTTGCATCAGAGAACAAATGCCATTAAAATTTCTGATATTTGAAAAACATTTACTCATTTAGCAGTCACTCAGACCACAGGTAGCTTCATTTGACATTTGGAAAAGATAATTTTGACAATCTATGCATCATTTTAATTTCTACTAATTTTAATACTTCCCTAAACTGTTTTGATAATTTTTTTTGTTTTTGTCCTTTTGTATTGTTTCAAACTTTCACCCTTCGGTTTGAAAAAATTCAAAGATAAATTCATTAATTTATCTTTTCAGTAATGTCTTGATATACAAAGTTCAAATCTCATTATTTAAAAAATTTCACAAAATAGTAGATATGAGATGTGCATAACTGTAGTGTATATGACTATAGTACTTCATAATCAGGGATTAAATGTAGAGACAATGTCCAAATCACTGGGATCATCTGTGTATGCAGATATATATATCTGTAAGAAGTATTGTGTTTTAACATTAAATATTCAAGGAAAAAATTCAACTATGTAGGGCAAACTCTTAGGGGACCCTTCCCTGAGATTAAAGTTTTTCTCAACATTGTTTCCTCAAAGAACAACATAAGGAGGTATTTTGGCTGATGTCAATTCGTTAGGGGTGTTCTTATGGTGAAACATGTAAAATTGGAGCATAATATCATATAAATTCATTTGACAAGTACACTTTAGACGTTAAGTGGAGAAAGCAAACATTGATAATCAAAACTTGAATTTCTGAACAACAAGCACCATCTAAATAATAGGATGGTGACTTATGCATCATTCTTTCTAGATCAAAAGAGAAGCTGGGGTCATCTCTTCTACACTCTTGCTTTAGTAAGATAGTGTTTATTTATTTTATACTTAAAAATATGAGTGTACCCTAAGTTTGATAATATTTTCTATCCTTTACTCAAGTAAAATATTGCATGAATTGAAGACTCTCTAAGATAGATATTTAGTGAGAGAGAGAGAGTGGGAGAAAGATGAATACACTTACAAATTCTTTCTGTGGAAACATTTCTGCATACCTCACTTCCTCATCTGCTCCTCTGACTCAGTTAGCTGTTTGGGTCATAGGTGATAATCTAGGATTATTTTTGCAAAATTCTGAGTTTGACATCTTAAGAAGTAATATGCTTCAGCCTTTAAACTTCAAAATTGAATGAGAAATCTCATATTCAAGCAGTTCTATCCATCTTAGCCTGGAGTATGAACAAAATGGGTAAAAAACTAAAAACATTTCAGTTGAAACAGAGGATGAATAGAGTATGGAGTACTATAATCAGAATGTCAAAGGCCTCCATGCTAGCTTCCCAACTTTCTAGGCTTCCCATAGAAAAGACACCACAGAAGGGTAAACATAAAAAAAGAAGAATGAGGCAGAGAGGTTATTGGTAAGAGGAGATCAAGAAAAAAAATCAAAGGAGGAGATTTGGAATAGTTCATATGGATTTTGTTCTTTTATCCTGAATGGAAATTAAAATCTCTCTGGTTGGGAGACAGAAAATAGGCCAACATGATGTGATTCATACAATTGACTAGCAAAGAACTTAAGAGAATCAAAAGTTTTGGAGTGATAAAATGATTTTCAGACACTCTTCAGTATACTTTTAATAATATTTCTTCCTCTGTTTTTCCACATTTTGTGGTTATGTGATAAAGAGAATTATTTGAATTCAGTCTTCGTTTGCCTAGCCTTTTTACATCTCTAGTGCATTTTAATGTTTCAACAGAATTAGCCCAATAAGCCAATTTTATTCAAAGAACAAAATTTCTAACCCATTTTATTTCTCTATGTCGTCTTCTTCCCCTTCCTTTCCAACCTATCCGCAGACTGACAAACTCATGTATCCTTTATTTGAGCTCCCTATTCTCCTAATTTAGAATATCTTACGATTTGCCAGGTTGTAATGTGATATTCACATTGTCTCACTTAAAATCAGAGTAAGTTATGCACTGAGAGAATTTTGCAAATGAAATTGCTGAAAGACAAGATGATGACACATCACAATTTTCCTTTCCCGGTTGCAAGCAGTACGATGTCTTAGGTGGAAATTATCAGTGTCTCAGGAAGACACAGTAACTCAAAACTCCTACAGCAGAGTGAAATGCTGCAATTGGGGGAAAAAAGGAATAAAACTGCCAAAAGAGTATCAAGGAATTTGAGAAAGCAATAAAGTCTGGAAATGCACTTATGACTGACAAGTATATGGGTTTTTACAGACTCACTTGTTGAGAAGTTGAAAAAAGTGCAGAAATTATGCTTTTCCCTTATTTTCTTTTATTATTATTATTATTGAATTATTCCAGCAGCAGATTCTTTTTCCAAAGGAATTTCCTAGAGTTCATTAATTACCTGATTTCATGTCAGCCAGATATTTTCTTCTCAAGCCAGCACACAATAGCTGTTGATGCCTGGTGACTAACCTCCTGGCAACTGAAGCAGCTTCATTTGATGATTAATTATTCACTGAGCACCTACAGTGCTCAGGGAAAGCCTTACGCTCTTGCTAGGAACTTGCAGCTTGCTAGGCAAACACCAACCAAATGAGGCAAACAAAAATGCGACGAATTTTTCCTTCTTCTGAATGTTCTGGATCCTCAAAGGTGGAGGGAATTTCAGAGATAGGATTAGTGTCTGCCTCATTTTAGAAGTTTAACCAAATCATTTGAAAATAATTAGTGTGTTAGTGTGATAGCTACAAATCGAGGACTATTCCATGATAGAGACTTTCTTTTTTTTTTTTCTTTTCTTTATACACCTACATGTGAACAAAACAGACTTTCTTTAGTGGATTTTAACTCTGAACTTAGTATTCTATGTATGTAGAGTATTAAGTTGAGGATTTAAATATACATGTGCATATCTATTTATCTATTTGTCTATATCTATCCATCTTTCATCTTTCTATACCTATTCATATATATATGTAGTCATGGGTCACTTAATGATGTTGTGTGAGCATCATAGAATGCACTTACACAAACCATGGTATAGCCTATTGCTGCTATGCTACAAATCTGCACAGCATGTTAATGTACTGAATACTGTATGCAATTGTAACACAATGGTAAGTATTTGTGTATCTAAACATGGAAAAGGTAAAGTAAAAATACAGTGTAAAAGATAAAAATGGTATACTTGTACAGGGCATTCATAATGGAGCTTGCAGGACTGGAAGTTACTCTGGGTGAGGCAGTGAGTGAGTGGTGAATGAATGCAAAGGTGTAGGACGTTACTGTACAACAATGTAGACTTTATAAACACTGTGCAGCTAGGCTACCCTAAACTTATAAAAATATGTTTTTCCTTCTTCAGTAATAAACTAATTTTAGCTTATTGTAGCTTTTTAACTTTATAAACTTTAAATTTTTAAACTTTTGTAAAAACACTTAGCTTAAAACACAAACACATTGTACAACTCTACAAGAACTTTTTGTTGCCTTATATTTTTATTCTATAAGATTTCTCCTGTTTTTAATTTTTTTGAACTTTTAAAACTTTTTTGTTAAAAATGAAGACACAAACACACACATTATCCTAAGCCCACACAAGGTCAAGATCATCAATATAATGGTCTTTCACCTCCACATCTTGTCCCACTGGAAGGTCTTCAGGGACAATGACACAGTGAGCTGTCATCTCCTGTGATAACAAGGCCTTCTGCTGGAATCCCTCCTTAAGGACCTGTTTGAGGCTGTTTTACAGTTAACTTTGTTTTTAATAAGTAGAAGAAATACACTCTAAAGTGACAATAAAAAGTATAGTATCATAAATACATAAGCCAGTAACATAGTTGTTTATTATTATTATCAAGTATTAGGCACTGTACATAATCATATGTGCTGTAAATTTACACGACTGGCAGCTCAACAGGTTTGTTTACACCAGCATCACCACCAACACATGAAGAACGCATTGCACTACAATGTTAAGACAGCTACAGCATCACTAGGCAATGGGAATTATTAAGCTCCATTATAATCTTATGGGACACTGTCGTATATGTGCTCCATTGTTGACTGAAAGGTTGTTATGCAGCACATGAATGTATAAAGTCCTTGGGGGAGAAAAAAAAATTCATAAGTAAAACATTTTCAAACTTTGGTCATGATGAGCAAGAGAAAATCAGCCTAACGTTTTTGTGTGGCTTTGAACACAATCCCCACACATTAATACCATTTATAAACACAAGTGCACCCTAAAAAACAGGGCAGATGGCAAAGATAATTGTGAAAAATCTCAAACTGAAGGCTGGAGATGTTCAGAGGCATCTGCCAGAGAGGACATGTGACAATAACTGAGCCATTCTGCTTGTGGATAGGATTCAGGGATCCTTATTTCCAGTTTAGCCCTTCATACACCAGATCGGTTGCCAAATTGCTTTGTTGATCTCAGAGGCATGAAAAGGGAATTCTCTATAAAGACCGTTGCAACAAGCCACCTTAGTGTTCTGCATCTTGACATGATTGCAAATATTTCAGAGAAGTTCATAAATCCTATGGAACGTACAGAGCTTTGGCATTCTTTCTATATTGTATACTAGTTTATCAATACGAAAATGGAGGTGGGAATGAGGTGTTACTCTTGAATTTAGAAAATAACTGTATATTGGAAGCACATGACTGGAGAGCCCTTGTCATTGAATTTTTAGCTGGGTGACTTTTTTTTTTTCAATTGCAATGACTTTATTTTAGTGGCTTTTCAGGCCCCCAACATAGTCTCTTTTGAGAGGATTGTCACCCAGTCAACCATCTTCACTGTGGAGTCCTAATCACTTGATTCTGTTTTGTAGATCACCAAGATTCCTTCAAATCATCTCTTTCCTATTCCTTCATATTGGGTTACATGCTCAGAAAGTACATCCATCCTTCTCTAATACTTGGAAGAGGCATATTCTGGTCTCCTACATTGTGTTCAAACCAGGTTGTTTCCTTCTCTCCGTTGTCATTAATACTTTCATTATCCCCTTATTCCTCTTAGCTCAGTCAGGGCATAGCATATCTTCTAGGCCCAGGGATGGGAAATGGCAGGCTGGTAACAGCAAGAGAGAAATCATCGTCCTGGGAGTGGCAGGCATCCAAGCCTGACCTGCATAAAACTGCAGGCGAAGCCAACCCTTTGTGTCTGCTGAGAGAGCTTCGCCATGGACCACACACCACCTGACGCCAGAGGCTTGGGTCAAAAAGCCCTCAGCAGAAGCAGGAACGGAAGGTGAATTCACAGCCTTCAGCTGAACAGCTCTTGCAGCAATCCTTCCCCACGATGCCAATGAAGACTGCCGAGGTGACGATACCGCTTCAACTATATTAGTCTCTTTTGCTTTGTCATTCATCTTGCAACTTTCCTTCAGCCTTGTTCTCTTGGTCTCTGCCTTGTGTTTCCTTGAATATGGCCGTAATCTGGCCTCCTTTGATGTTTCAGGAATATCATGTTTCTGCTCAGGATAAGCATGCTGCTGAAGCCTCAGAAAAACTTCAGTTTTCTTGCCATCAGTACTCACATTGAGTTGTTGGCACCAGTTCTGCCAAGTGTCTCGACACACGTTATTAATGGGAGGCAAAATGGTTGGCAAGGGAAGAACTGGTGCTTTACGTCTAGCTTTTGGGGGAGCTTTGGATTGTTCATTTGTTGAAGGTAGATGAACTTCACAGTGTTTCCCAGGCTTGTTTGGTTTGACATCAGGAGTTGAAGAAACGGTTGATTCTATATTTGATTCGTCTCTAACTGGAACCAATGTCAAAATCACACTTTCCTCATCATCTATTTCCTCCTCAGAGAAATTCTTCTTGCTGCTTTCATGATTTGAGTCTGACATTTTCAGCAGCAAAGCCAGGGGAAGGCAAAGCCAGCAATGTTCAGGACATGTGCAGTTTGCTTCTTTTTTCTTATTTTTTTTAGCTGACCCTGTGGTGCGCCAGCCGGCGAGACAGAACACCCAGGGCCAGTTTACTTCTTTTAATCTCTCAGGTGACTTTTGAGTCCTATTCTTATTATTAATATCTTAAATTTCTAAAGCTACTAGGTTCATTGAGTTTTTTGGAAACTTGCCCTTTTTGTTCATTTTCTCAACTGTGAACATTGCAAAATGTAAATGACACAGCTATACACAGAAAAGCAGGAATCTCATTTAGTTTCTCAGTCCTAGGAGTCCCACAAAACAAAGCTTATGTATACATAAAGACATTGATCAAAAGGAAGCCTGTAGTTAAAATCAAATAAAGATCAGGTCAATCCCTCTCAATAATAAAAGTTAGAAAATCCCAGAGTTGAAATAGTTGTGACATGTGGGCCTTTGTATCTTCAGTGAGTTAGGCGGTATCATTTATAAAAACCTTTGCATTTACCTGTACAGAACTGGAAAGAGACTAGCCATGTTGCCTTTATAGTCAGAAAACTCTCTATCTTTCATGTCTAATGTGCTTTGGCCCAGAAAAATGTTAACTCGCAGGCTAATATATTAGACCCTTATTCTAATATATCCATTCCTCTTCCTGAACAATTATTGAACCATCATTTTATTTTCCGTATTCCCAAAATAGCCTCTGGTTGATACATTTTCTAGTAGGGTTGACAAATAAAATATGGAATCCGTGTTGCTTATCATTTCAGATAAATAACAACTTTTTTAAAAATTTAAGTATTTCTTATGCAATATGGTGGGCATATTTATACTAAAAAAATGTTCACTGTTTATCTGAAATTCAAATTTAGCTTGGTATCTTGTAGTTTTACTGGCTAAATCCAGCAACCCTAAACAGTAATTCTTAGGAAAACTACATATATTTTTGAGAGATATGCTAGCCAAACTATCATTCTCTCCTTAGCTTTCCTGGTTGATTACTTAAAATAGGAAAGTCATTTGTACATAATTGATGAAAACAATATTTGTGTGTCTTTCTGGACCTAGCATCCTCCAAAGAACTACATATTTTCACTTCCTCTGATGCAGATTTCTTTAGCAGAAATCTTTGACGTAGAGTCTCTGCCTTCTGTGGCTGCAAAGTGCAGAGCCAGGAGAAGTTCATTTGACCTCTTCACTAACCATAGCCATCAATGTATTTCCACTTCATTTATTTTCATTCCCTGAAGTCACAGCACAAATAGAAAAACTCCAGCAGAGTAATTATGTGACAGTGGGTGTAGAGGAAGGGACCCAAAGTGACATGCATTGGAGTGTTAAAAATATTGTAATCAATGAGACTTCTTACTCAATGATAGGATTCATTTGTTTTTAAACATCTTGTGGCCACATGTGGTCCTAAACTGGGGGCAGAATCACATCCCCAGGTTTTGACGACACTTCATAGAGTGCTGTGATCTTTTACCTCTTGGAAGAATTGTCTTCAAATTGTAATTGCTTATTTCTACCTATTAAAGTTTGTCTCTTGCATTAAAAAAAATGATATCTCCTTCTTCAGAAGCTTAGAAATCTTCATCTAAGAAAGTCCTTTTTCTTCATGTTATCTGCCTAGATCTCTTTCCTTAATGCTTTTATCCATTTTTTTTTAACACAGAATGACTTTAGACTCCAGTTTTCTCATCTGTGAAATGAGGATAGTAATACTTACCTTCCTTAGTTGCCATGAGGATTAAATGAGATGAATGTCAAAGTTCTTAGCTTAGTTCTGAACCACAGCAGCTTAATAGATTATTTGACAGTGGTTGACTAAATGCCTTCTGATGTGCTACTCATACCATTTTGCAACTTAACATCCATAAGCCCTGGAAAAATGTTTCTCTATACACACAACACTTCTGACAGCAAATGTGTAGGTTTTTTACACACCAAGCAATTCTCTAACTCCCTGGGCACCAGCTGGGTGTCCTACAATTTAATCCAATTCCAACACTTTCTACCTGGAATTAGTATCAGATCCCATAAGGTAAGGGGCTCAGTCTCACAAAATCACCTTTGCTTCAAATGCCAATTGCAAGTCTGGGCCTCCTGTGCTTCTGACAGACTGGCTATAAATTGGGAGTTCCTATGACCCCCCTCCTCCAGTTCAATAATTCGCTAGAATGACTCAGAATTTAGGGAGACACTTTGCTTTGCTTACACTTACTGATTTACTATAAAGGATACAACTCAAGAATGGACAGATGAAAGAGATTCATAGAGTGAGGATTGGTGGGGAGGGACACGGTGCTGGTGTACCACCCTCCCTGCACCTTGATGTCTTTACCAACCAGGAAGCTCATCAAGCCTTGTTGTTCAAGAATTTTTATGGAGCTTAATCTCTGGCTTCCCCCAGCCGCTTCCTGAAAGTCAATGGGTGGGAAAGTTTCAATCGTCTGATCACCTGGTCTTTCTAGTGACCAGCGCCATCCTGAGGCCATCTAGTGGCTCCACCCTAAATCACATTAGCATAAACTCAGGTGTGAGCAAAAGGGGCTTGTTCTGAATAAGAAAAGACCCTCCTACCAATCAGGAAAATGCAAATGTTTTAAGAGTTCTATCCTAAGAACTTGGGACAAAGACCAGATATACTTGCTACCCTGCACATGCCTTCCATATAATGTTAAACGTGTCACTAGCCTGCATCCTTCCTGCACATGGAAGGCTGGATTTTGCCATTTCCTTGACAGAATTGAAGGGAAAGTTGCTATAATTGCAGTATTAGTATGCCTTTGTCTTGAAGCACTTGGTGGCTTGTGCTTATTTGTTTTTATGTTGATAAACTTTTTTACCAGGTTGAATAGCGTTTATAAATATCCCATTACTAAATTTAGATACATTGAGTTTCTTTAACGGATGGAAACTTTAAATGAGAAGCAATCTGAACGTCGCCTAATTATTACCCTGTATTGTTCATAACAACTAAACTCTTTTCAAAGAACTTGGAAAAATGTGGCATATGTCTACAATGAAAGCATAATCTGAGGAAGGCAATTTGTTTAGAGTGACAGTCTAATTTATTATAAAAAGTAAATCAACAATACAAAAGATTGTCCAAAAGTATCCCCATCCTACTTAAAATATTGACAGCCTGAAGAATAGAGTTCTTTCAGAATACGATGATAGCAGACTCATCATAAGAGGTACCATTTTCACTAATACAAGATTCTTAGAACCACTAGAGTAAGAAAAATGAATACACATCCCCAAATTAGATGCAATGTTGAGTTTTATGTTATATAATTTGTAATGTACCACTGAGTTATTGTAATACAGAAGGAAATAAAAAACAAAGAGGGTCAAAAGAAAGCTTAAAAAAGAATGGCAATATCCTTGTGATCATTTACATTTTAAATAATTAACAGATTTTATTTTTGAAATTTCCTTCTCTCCTATAGCCATGTTTTATGACTTCATGCAGTTACCCAAAACAGATGTCACAACTACTGAAGAACATTAAAACTTAACATTAAAATTTTTTAGCAAGAAGATAAATATAGAACCTACAAATATTAGTGAGATACATACATCCTAGGATCTCAGGTGTCAGAAAAAATGAATTCAAAAACTCACTGAAATAGAACAGAATATTACCAAAATGCAACCTCGGTTAAGACATTTACTCTTGGCCTATCTGCACTAGGTATCAAGGTTTGTGATCATAATGTGTTTAAAATATTCAGGTGCACAGACAATTTACTAAACCTTGTCAAACAAAAGAAATGAGTAATTACTTCCTACTTAGCCTTTAATTAAAACAGAATTCTTTCTTGAAGGAAAACTCATTAAAAAAAAGTTTGTCCTTCTCAAAGGAGGGTGCATATTTTCTCTTTCCACAGAATCAGTATTAAAACCTAATGAAAAGTCCTCAATGCATCACGAATACAGTGAATGAATGGAACAGACACTGCTTTTGTGTCTTATAAGTCACTGCTTTTGTGACTTATAAGAATACAGGCCTGATATTGCCCAACAATGTAAGAGACATAGTCTAATTCATAACTCTAGGCATGTGGAATCAGAAGGCAGTACATCATCATGAGTATATTTGAGATTTAAAGGGGAAAAAAAAAACAATGATGACTGGTTGGGGTAAGTTATCAAATAAGGAAGGACTCAAGGAGAGTATTTTGAGTATTTGACTCGAGTTAAGGAATTAAAGAGCCAGAGAGGATGTGAATAAGAGAAAGCAGGTGGCATTAAATGGGTGAATGAAAGGCAGTCTTCTGCAATTGTCCCATGGAATCTGCAGGGGATTGGTTCTAGGACCCACTCCCCCAAGAATACCAAAATACACAGATGTTCAAGTCCTTTATATAAAATGGTGTTAGTGTTTGCATACAACCTACCCATATTTTTCCATATATCACTTACAATATCTAATACAATATAGATGCTATGTAAATTATTGTTAGACTGTATTTTCAATTCGTATTATTTGTTATTGTTGTATTGTTATGTTTTATTTTATTTTTTATTTTTTTGAATATTTTCAATGCATAGTTGGCTGATTCCTCCTATTGGAACCTGCAGATATGGAGGCCTTATTGTATAACATTTCCAGGAGCAAATGTTACTATATGGAAAATAATGATTAAAAACTTGAACTTTGGGCCGGGCGTGGTGGCTCACGCCTGTAATCCTAGCACTCTGGGAGGCCGAGGAGGGCAGATTGTTTGAGCTCAGGAGTTCGAAACCAGCCTGAGCAAGAGCGAGACCCCGTCTCTACTAAAAATAGAAAGAAATTAATCGGACAACTAAAAATATATAGAAAAAATTAGCCGGGCATGGTGGCGCATGCCTGTAGTCCCAGCTACTTGGGAGACTGAGGCAGAAGGATTGTTTGAGCCCCGGAGTTTGAGGTTGCTGTGAGCCAGGATGACGCCACGGCACTCACTCTAGCCCAGGCAACACAGTGAGACTCTGTCTCAAAACAAACAAACAAACAAACAAACTTGAACTTTGGATTTAAATACCTCTTGGTTTAAAACTTGACTCTTCTCTTTGCTAACTGTGGGACTTGTCACAAGTTCTAGAAGTCTCAGGAACTCCATTTCTGTAATGGAGATGATGATAATGATACCTCTCTCCCAAGTTTATATGTCATGAAGTGAGAACATGCAAGTAGAGATCGTAGTACTAATTACATATGACAATGACAGCTCTTTCTATTTCACGGGTGGGCCAGATGCATCTAAAGAGACCTGGAATGAGCAGAATGCTTGCCACCATGTATTATGCAAGGAGAAAATCAAACTGTTCAGTGAAAGATGGGCAATGATGGTCATTTAAAATATTAATAAGAAGTTGACAAGGAAAAATTATAGTGATGACACACAATGAAGCTAATATGTACTCAGTATGAAAAATATTTAAACAAAAATATTTAGAACTATTTAATATATAATATAGAAAAATAAAAATCACCACCATAATCCCTAATACCCACATATTCTCACTTTTACCATGTAATTTTCTTGCAATTCAGACTTTTAAAAATTTATTCACATATTCATTTACATATTATTTTTCTAAACAGTGCAACTGTATCATGAAAAGTTATCCTGCCTTTTTGGATATAGATATCTTTCCATGTCAATAAATATGTTAATTGATCATTTTATATGCTGTATATTTCTCCATTGGATAAAATTTCATACTTTATTTAACTAATCACTAATGATAAACATTTAAAGCATTTTCAAAATTGTGTCATCATAAATGACATTAAAATAAAATTTCCATGACTCCATACCGATGTAAACAAATTATCAAATAAAAAAATAAGTGAAGGAGAATAAATAAATCTGTACAGAATAATTTCATAACTTAAATAGATGCTCTAATCTCAAGGAGGTAGTCTATACAAAGTGACTTCCTTTCAAAGAGCACAGTATGGAAAGAGTAACTTTACAGTGCATAAACCTGGCCAACACTTCTTCATCCAGGTGACCAAGCTTAACACTGATAGTGAGAAGTTGTTAGTATGTATTTCTATTAGTCTCTTAGGTTGCTATAATGAAAAAAAACTGGGTGGCTTAAATAATAAACATTTATTTTTCATAGTTCCAGAGGCTGAAAAGTCCAAGATCAAGGTGCTGGATGATTTGGTTCCTTGTGACCTTTCTGGCTTGCAGATGGGTGGTTTCTCAGTACTTTGACTGTCTTCTTACATGGTAGAAAGGGACAGAGCCCTTGTGTCTCTTCCTTTTCTTATAAGAATACTGATCCCTTCATTGGGGCCCCACTTTCGTCAACCTTCTCTAAACCTAATGATGTTCCAAAGGCCCCACCTCCAAAAACTATCACTTTGGGGACTAGGACTTCAACATACAAATATCAAAGGGACACTATTCAGTTCACAGCAGTACCCTCGTGATGAAAACGACACTTTACTTCTGTGGCCTTCTTTTCAAAAACATGTTACCTTAGTCTAGACATGCAAAGAGTAAAAAAAAAAAAAAAAAATTAGACAAATCCTAATGGAGGGACATTCTACAAAATACCTTACCAGTACTCCTCAAAACTGTCAAGATACCACAAATAAGGAAAATTTGAGAAACTCACAGCTAAGAGTCACAGCTTAAGAAAACATTACAAGTAAATGTAAGGTGGTATCTTGGAAGATATTTTGTTTCAGAAAAAGGACATTAGGTAAAAAGTAAAGTAATCTGAGTAAAATACGAACTTTACTTAATAACAAGGCACTAGTATCAGTTCATTAATTTTAACAATTGTACCAGACCAAGGTAATATGCTAATAATAAGAGACGCTGGGTATGAGGTATATGCGAACTCTTTGTAACTTAAAAAAAAAAAATTTAAAATTGTTCTATAATAAAAAGCTTATTAAAAAATAAATAAAACAAAATTTCCCTGTTAGCCAAAATATTCAATATGAATTTCTAAAAAGTAGAAAAACTCAGGGTCAAAACATACTCCCATCTGAAATACTTAGAATGTATATTTTCAAATTGCCCTCTAGCAGATTGTGCTATATATATGAACTGAGCTTGTGAGTACATATTTACCAAAGCTGTCTTCTACTCAAAATATCATAAACCTTTTAAGTATTTTCAATTGACTAGATTAAAATTATAACACTTTTTAAATTGACATATAAGTTTTTAGTAATGAAGTTGACTGCCTTTTTATATTAATTGGCCTTTTATATAAATTCATAAGCTTATATATTATATATTAATTGGCCTTTTATAGAGATTAAAATATTTTAATATATTAAACATATGATCTAACCAGGAATTTTTTTTATTTTTATAGATTTAGGGGGTACAAATACAGTTTTGGTACATGAGTATAATTGTGATTTCACGAAGACTGAGCTTTTGTTGTATTCATCACCTGAATTACCATTAGGTAATTTTTCTTCCATCACCCTACCCTTCCACCCTCACACCTTTTGGAGTCTTCAGTGTCTATTATTTCACTCTGTATGACCATGCAAACCCACAATTTAGCTCCTAG
>RJWJ010017725.1:0-32579 GCA_004363605.1 Indri indri | reverse complement strand
GTATTTTCCTTGTTACATTCTTTGGAGTCTCTATCAAACAGAGAAATCATCAAAGGGAAGAAAACATTAAAGGAAACCATTAGCAGAAGAGAAAGGGAGAAAAGAGAAATTAAAATGACTTCTAAGAAAGTGAAGAGTTGACCAAGCTCCTTTCAGCAGTATAAGTAGCCACTTCTTTCTAAAGTAGCTATAGTGTGTGTGCATGTGTGTTTCAAGACTTCAGTATTTGATCTTTTAAATAGAGTCAAGTGAACAATTTGAAAATGGGATTTGGAGGTAGTAAGGTATGCAAAAACCCTGGTCATTCCTGTTTCCCACAATACATCTGGAAACCCACCATAGCTTTGGCATGACTAGGAAAGAATTAAAATCTCATAACATTTTCTCTTTGCCCAAACTCACTACACTCTCACTCTTACTGATACCAACCTGTTTAGAATTTTATAGTGTTCTCTCTCTCTCTGTCTCTCTCTCTCAAACGTTTGGTATGGCCAACATCCAACTTATACCAAAACTTAAGTCCTTTCAGTGATTCAGTCTCATAAACTCAACATAAGGAGGAAAATTATATAGCAGGGGCAAAACCCATGTGGAGAAAGAGAACTAAGTATACATGTATGTGAGTTTGGAAAAACTGCAGCTTTGATGACTTTATACTTGCTAAAAAGAGGGGGGAAATGGAAAACTACTGTTATCTGAAAAGTGGAAAGTTTTGGGGTTTTTAATGTTTGCAGTACTGATACTGGTCAATGACTAACACCCTCATCAACACTTCTAGGAGCCAAACCAGGGAATCATCATTGCCTTTTCCCTTTCCCTTTCCTCCAACGTTATGTTTATGTGTCTTCAGAGAAATAGAACCAATAGATACTTGATTTAATATAAGGAACTGATAAATTGGTGTATGTGTATATACATGAGACAGCGAGAGAGAGAAAATTTATTGTAAGGGATTGATTCACATCGTTATGAGAAGTCTCATGATCCGCTGTCAGGAAGCTAGAGGCCAGGAGAGATGATTAACAGACATCTTTATCTTAAGTTGAAACATTCCAATCTTTTAGACACAGCTTCATTTGTTTAACCAATTACAAATCAAAGAATCTTTAAACCCACTTATAACCCGTAAGCCCCCTCTTCGAGATGTCCCCCCTTTTCGGGCCAAACCGACGTATGCCTTCTGCATATTGACCTAATCTTATGTGTAATTTCTGTCTTGATAAATGTATGAAACCAAACTGTAACCTGGCTATGGTGGGCACATGTTCTCAGGACCTCTGGAGACCATGTACTGTGGGTCAGTCACACACAGGTTTGGCTTAAAATAAACCTCTTTTAAATTATTTTACGGATTTTTTTTTTTTCTGTTAACAAGAATGTAGTCCACATTTTATGGATGAGAAAACTGAAATGTAGAGATATTTACTGATGCAACAAAGGGTGGTGGATGCGGGTTTTGAACCCTGGTTTTCTGATCTGTGTTCGCATCAAAACACTCCAGTATGGTCATCTCCCAAGCCAGCGGATGTGGACGATGAGGCCTAGGACCAAGCTCCTTGTTCCTCACTGCTCGTGTTATCATTTTACCCACTGCAGCATCACTCAGAGGCCGATCGGGGAAGAAACACAGCCAATTACCTAGCACATGGGCCTTGATCTGGAAACCTAAGATGAGCTTTCATCCCCAGATCCTGCAGAGCCACGTCTGTAACTAAAAGATGTCTCCGGGGTTTGAGTGGGAGGAGGATGGATAGAGAAGGCAGGATGTGGGAAGGAGAAATAATCACAGCTTTCACTTGTTCTTCCACATGTTTTCCCATTTGATCCTTACAACAATCTTGCTAACTAAGCAGGAATTGTTAGTTCCATTTTACAAATAAAAAAAAAATGCTTAAAGAATTTAAGCACTTTGATCCAGGTCATATGGCTAGGAAGTGGGAGAAACAGAACTGAAGCCCAGATTTCTATCTCCAACTCCATTGTTCTTTCACTGATGCCATTTGCATTGAAATAGAGGCAGCTAAGAGGTAGGATACTAAAGCCTCTGGATCTAGCTTCCCTCAGAAGTGAAAGGGAAGGGGAGGAGGCCAGCGGCTAGATAACATGCCTTTGGGTAGTGCTGGCTGCCTTTGCATGGACGTATCTTCTGCTAGAATGGCCTCCTCACTCCTCTTCCCCTACATGGGGATGCCAACCTGCTTTTATTTTTTAATAAACTTATATTTTAGAGCAGTTTCAGATTTACAGAATTATTGCAAAAATAGTACAGAGTTCCCATTTAATCCACACTCATTTTCTCCTGTTATTAAGATCTTACATTAGTATGGTACATTTGCCACAATTAATGAACCAATATTGATACATTATTATTATGAACTTAAGTCCATGTTTTATCTAGGTGTCCTCATTTTTCCCTGGTATCCTTTTTGTGTTCCAGGATCCCATGCAGGAAACTGCATTACATTCAATAGTCATATTTCTTAAGGTTCCTCTTGGTTTTAACAGTTTCTCTGACTTTCCTAATTTTTGATGACGGTGACAGTTTTGAGGATTACTGGTCAGGCATTCTGTAGAACTCCCTTCCACTGGGATTTGTCTGATGTTTTTCTCTTGATTAGATGGGGATTATGTGTTTTTGAGGAAGACCACAGAGGTAAAGTACCATTCTAATCACATCATATCAAGTGTACATGTTATCAACATGACATTACTCTTGATGTTAACACTGATCACAAACAAACACAGGATTAGCTTTATGTATATTCTTGAGTCTCTCTCCCTGTTTCACTTTTGGTTTTTCCTCTCTCTTCTTTGATGTCATGGGAAAAATTAGAAAGAAATTAAAATTGGATGAGAAATAATGGAAAAGAGAAATATTTCAAAAGAAGATTATTTGTTAAACTGTATCAGAAAATTTCAGAGACATATGTAATTTAGGCAGATCTATGCACACAACTTGACAGAATTATCACTGAGGAAAATAATTTCTGTATTTTATCTCTGAGTGTACTTCACATTTACTTTTCTGTTTGCCCCAAACATTCCATGTCAAATAACTAAAGGTAGGTATAAGAATTTAAGATTTAAGAAGAAAATTAAATTTTCAATGTTGAAATCTAGAAACAATTTAGGATAATTACATGTCATTCAGTAAAATCAGAATGGAATTGATCCTCTCCTGGGAGTTAGCCAAATGCTTTTCCAATCAACCTTCTAAATCTTATTCAGAGTCAGCTCGATGCTCCTATTTCCTTTTCCATTACAAATTTACTTCATTGGGAACTTCAATTTAATATTAACTTTTCTTTTTGTAATGAAACTTGAAAGTGAGCTCCTAAATAAGAAAAAGAAGCTGAAATTAAGCTTCTTTTGTGCCATTTATTCATGTGTCATTTATAATGAATTTGGGGATCAGCGTGCTCCCACATCTTAAAAATATCTATTTACATTGCATTGTGACTTTCTTAAATGGCTATAGGTATAAAATAATTATTTTGACAGGAGACAAAACAAACATATGGACACTAACATAAGATCATAACTATAAACAACAAACAATAAAAAAAAAGATCATAACTGTGCCTGATTAAATTTAAGTCCGCAGTAAACATTTATACCATCCATTGCTAGTCTTTACAATGTAAAAAACTCAAGAATATTTTACTTCTTCAACACTTATGATCCTGGTAGAGTTTGCTCAGGATCATAACATCTTAGGATGAAAAAGAGCATAAAAAGGCAGTTTGGCTTAATGGAAAGTTCAGAATAGACAGATCCTGCCTCCGCCCTTAATTAGGGAAACAACTTGGATTTGCTCAACTGGGAACTATAGAATCTCTGTCTATAAAGTGATCGGTTGTACCCAGGGAGAGGTCTCAAAATTCTCTTCTGCTTCAGCATTTTGACCCCATTTCTAACCACTCAACCCCAAAATCATAAAACACCCACAAAATAACTTTCTATCAAATTTCTGGACACATGGTCTCAGAAAGTCCCCATATATCACCAAATTATTTCCCTTTTGTTGGGAAATTAATAGTTCATTATATGACATTACCAAAATAATGCTGAATTAAATTTGGATTGTGCCTATTAAGATATTTTTCCATTCAGAGTGATGCTTTTCAAAGAAATACCTTACTTAGAATATGACTATTTTCACTCAAAATAAAAATCAAATGGAAAAAATCAA
Organism: Indri indri; assembly: GCA_004363605.1. Taxonomy (NCBI): domain Eukaryota; kingdom Metazoa; phylum Chordata; class Mammalia; order Primates; family Indriidae; genus Indri; species Indri indri. Next base: position 28,387 of record RJWJ010017725.1, on the reverse strand, counting down.
TCTCCCTAATCTCTTTTTGTGAACTAATTTGGTTGTTTGCATTATTTGAAAAGTTGAGTATCATGTGAAATTACCTCTGAGTGTACAACTTCCTTTGTAGCTAATATAAATACATAGACTATTCCAAGATTGGCATACTCATAGTTACTCATTTGAGAAAATAGAGTTATGCATACCAGCATATCATAGAAGAACACCCACACATACAAAGAATGCATTTTTACCAAAACCTAAAATGAGAAAATAAAAGAACTAGAATGCCTTCTTGCCACCTCCACCCTAACCACACCTTCCTGCCCTAAGCCTATTGCCCAAACCTGGCAATGCCACAACGTCTGCCTCTTTGAAATCTGAAAAGATGTTGAGAGGAAAAGGTGAGTGAAAGAATAAGGTCAGAAAGAGAAACTTGTGAAAAACAGATGAAGAGCAGGAAATTCAGCTGGGTGGGGCTTTCTAGAGTGAATCGCTGTCATTTGGAAATGTAAGAAAGCAATTAAGGCTGTAAAAATAACTGTGATTTTGCTCATTCTCGTATTTCCTCTACTATGCAGAAAAACTAAATGAACAGTTCAACAATTCAGTCTAATTAGACAAATAAGAGTTGTTTTAATGACTTTGAATAAATTTTTATCTCTGCAACAACCCATGATAGTTCAAAAAATTCAATGAAATTCTGGCTTTGATCAGTTGGCTTGGACCTCTTAAAATAGATAGCTAATTCAACTTAATTTTCTTTCCATCATGCCTCCCAGATGGTGCTTCATCTCTACAGAAAGATCAATAGTTCACTTCCATGGTGGCCTCTCTTGGAACTAACTTAATTCTTTATCTCCTTCCCTCTGTCTCTTTGGACTTTGCTTTTAGAGTATAAGTTTGCTGAGACTTTTTGACCTTTGCATGTGCTTTGAAGCCAAACAACCTGCTGATTCCTTGAAAAGAGCAGGTAAGTTCAAAGACAGAACCCCAAGAAAAACCAATAAAAAGGTGCTGTTAGAGAAAAGCACTTCTATCAGGAGGTAGCCAATCAGGACTCCAACAGTCTGATAAACCTGTGTACAAAGCAGATGGAGATGCTATGTGTTGATGCTCTATTGTTCCTGAGGAGTTCAAGCTAAATGAGAATTCTACAGGTCTAGAGCCTAGCCAATTGCACTCTAATATTAAGGCCAAAATTTGTTGGTCTGGAGGACCAACTTATTTTGCATCTATAAAGATTCTGTGAAGCAAAAATATGAGCCAATTTTTTGGCTTTAGGCACTTTTTAGCAGACTGACCATAGTAATTAAACTCTCAAAACCATAGCTTGGTTTGAAAATGCATTTAATCCCTTGATACACATATGGTTCACTTTTTCATTTTTCATACTGAAAAGTAAAGAAAAGCTTAGACAAGGAAGAACTTGTAGCTTGCAAAAGCACGTAGTCCTAGGGCATTTATAATTAATAATCAAGCTTCAATTTCTCTTAAGAGCAAAGAGGGTCATCTATTACATTAGCATGTACAAACAATTTGGTTTATGAGATCCGAGCTGAGTCAAGATGTTTGTCATACATCAGCAGCCTTGTCAGCATTGCAGAAGCGAAAAAGTGAAAATTTTACCAGCATCAGCATTGATTCCCTCACCCCTCATGCAGTAACTAAATTAATGAGTATCTCTATCTCTACCGAAGAATCAGAGTTAAAGAGAGATTAAAACATTTGAAAAATATCTCAGTTGAAAATGGCTGGAAAGGAATTTGATTCAATTTTATTACAACAAACATTTATTGAATATTTACGTATGTAATGCACTGTAGTGGCAACAGGCATCTGAAGTAAATGATACCTTCCTTCAAGCAGTTTACGGAAGAAACAGTCACATACATGACTATAATGTGAGGTATTGAAATAAAGGTTAGATGGAGGCACACCATGATAAGTCAAGAAATAATCAGCCCCTGAGCCACAAATAGGTCTGAGTTAGAATCATATCTCCAGCATTTATTATCGGTGTGATTCTGGGTGAGTTGCTTAAACTCTCTGAACTTCATCTTGCTCATCTGTAAAATGGAGCTCATGAGAATTGCTTTATACGGTTGATATAAAGATTAAATTGGATAGCATGCATACAGTGCTAAATTAGGATGTATTATATTCTTTTCATCCTCCCAGGATTAGGAACAATTTATTCAGGTGAGAAAAGTCAAAGAAGGTATCACTGAGGAAGCCATAAAACTTTAATAGAAGATGTGGTGAGGTGATTTCATTTGCAGAACAAAATGAGTAGAGGCAGAGTTATTAAAGTACCTGAACGTTTGGACTGTGCCAAATGGCCCAGCGTGACCAAATCAGAGAGCATAGGGAAAAGGTCTGAAACCCCAGAGCACAGAGGAGTAATTAGTGATAAGAATGAAAAGAAAGAAAGAAAGAAAGAAAGAAAGGAAGGAAGGAAGGAAGGAAGGAAGGAAGGAAGGAAGGAAGGAAGGAAGAAGAAGAAGAAGAAGAAGAAGAAGAAGAAGAAGAAGAAGAAGAAGAAGAAGAAGAAGAAGAAGAAGAAGAAGAAGAAGAAGAAGAAAAAGAAAGAAAGAAAGAAAGAAAGAAAGAAAGAAAGAAAGAAAGAAAGAAAGAAAGAAAGAAAAGAAAGAAAGAAGAAGGAGAGAAGGAAAAAAATCACTTTTACAAGGCAATATTGAAGGATGGAGAAACATGATTTGACATGTATTTTAGAAATATAGGTGGCAATGTAAAAGACGACTATCTGTGAACATTTCGGAGACTACTAAATAGCCTTTGTAAATGATAATAAGGACATATTTGGACTATAATGGTAGGAATAGATATAAGAAAATGTATATAAGAAAGAATTCTGTGATAGAATTTGCAAAAGAAAGTAAGTCCCTTTATTTGGGAGACCAAAACTTGTAAGCTTTAGATCCACCCCATACCCCATCACGATTTTTTCCTTTTTTAAGAATAAGAAATTATTAATAATATTTTCCATTATTACAGTTGGCTACTATTTTTAACAAAATAGGTCGAAGATAACAATATCTTTCTCATAAAATAATTGCTATCTGGGTTGAAGGAGATTTAATAATATATACAAAGTCTATATTTGCAGTTGTTTCTTGAAGAGGGCTGTGGTCTTAGACTAGCATGTATCGAAATCATCTGGAGGGCTTGTTAAAACACAAGCTGCTGTGTCTGTGCTCATAGCTTCTGATTCAATAGGGCTGGGTGATACATAAGAATTAGCTCATCTCAAGACTACTCTTTGAGAACCGCTGGTGTAGTATATTATATAAAAGCTTATTGCTTTGATTAAGGCGTAGTAGGTTTCCTCTGGGTAAGGACTAATTGGATTAGTCCACTGGGGAGAATGGGAAAAGTATTTCAATTTCTGTTCTAAGAAAAATAGTCACAGTATTAGCCTACCCCTTTCCTGATACTAGTGCAGTAGTAGCCTGGAAATTCCCTTCAGAGTTTGAGTTTGTAGGTTTTGGTTACCGAGTTGTCATTTGCCCCAATCGTGAATGAGCCACATTGATTTCAGGCTCAGGACAACTTGGACAATTAAAAGTATAACTGATCCACTCCCAGAATAACTACATTCGTCCATTCATGAGGGCCCCATCTCCCAGCACCATTGCATTGGGGATTAAGTTTCCAGCATGTGGATTTTGGGGGAAACAGTCAAACTATAGCATCAAGGCAACACTATGGGCATTTAGAAACTATCTCTAAGATTTAGAAATCTTCAGCATAAGTCAACATTGACGTTTCATTATAAAACACCCCTTGGAGACAATATCAGAGAAAGAAAACTTGAACTAAGTAAACAGATTCCCATTATGGTACTTCTTACCCCATACATTTATATGTTCTTTGAAGATTAATAGGACATTCAACCTAAAATCATTCACTTTCTGGTCACTGGAATACTTTTCAAGCATTTAAATTATTTAATAGGACCTCAAACTGTTAGATTAACTTTGTAGTGAAATCAAATCACCTTATTAGAAACAATGACTTGACACTTTTTATATCTAGGGAGTTTCTGCATTTTTCACCTACATACAGTGAAAAGAATCACAGAATGTAAAAGCTAGAGTAGACTGTAGAGATTACTCAGTCCAACTCTCTCATTTCACAGGTTAGAAAATGTAAACCTCCCCGCCCACCCCCTATCCCCGCCGCCGAGTGGTTGACCAATGTGCCAACGGTGATCTAAGTAAAGGCAGAGTCTGGACAAGAATCCAAGTCTCTGCCCCCCAATGCCAGTGCTCTTTGCCCTGCAGCATGATGCCTACCTTCCCAGGGCACCCCAGAATTATTTCACTACACATAAAGACTAGTCTTTAAGCAGGCACACTCTCCTTTCCTATTTCTCTTTACTCTGAAATTGAAAAACAAAACCAAAAACCCTGATCCAGAAACAGGATATGTATGAAGCATCTCTAGGAAACATCTACATAAATAACTAAGAGCTGGGGATTTAGCTCAGCATTCTAAGTTGAAAAATGAACAGAGTATATTAAAACTAAGAAGTGTGGCAGAAAAAAAAATCCTTTCTACTCAGCACTTTCCTTTTCCAACTTAAAAATCTTAGGGTGCTCCTACACATAATTTAAAACCTGAAGCCAACAAAGGATTATTTTACCAATGATGATGTCAAACTAATTTGACGGAATCATTCTTGTTTCATGTAGATGCCACTTTAGACTCAATATAAATGTGTGTGTGTGTGTGTGTGTATATGTATATACCCAATATATAAATGTGTATATATATACACATGTACATAGATACATCCAACCCATATATATTTATTTTATATGTGTAACTTTTTTGCCACCCCCTCCTGTCTTCTCTAGAACAAGTTTCTTGAGAAGGCCAGGGAAAACAAAAGAACAAAATCATTGTATTTCTAATACATCCTGAGATAGGAAAGAGAAATTAATAAGTGGTTAAAAAAGAAAAAGAAAAAGATTAATTAAATGTCACACTCGGTTAAAGAGTGCCAAATGAGTCACTTGGATAGAGGCCTTGAGCATTACGGATACAGGCTGGCTTTCTATACTAGGCTCGAACTCTGCCAGTAGAAATTGCTGCTGTGACTGGCTCAACAGTTGTGCTTGTTTTTAAAGCAGAGTGCTGCTTCTCAATACAGCCGCGATCCCACAGAGTCCGCCAAGAGCATGGCAGGCTTAATAGCGTTTACCTTAGGCCACTGGAGGTAGATCCCTTCCTCTCACTGTCATCACATCATCTTTCTCTTTAGTATCCTCCAATGTAATTTAACTATAACTTATCTTAAGGGCTCCAAAAGGCATGTCCTCAAACAACTCTATTTCCAAGAGGCTCTCTTTCATTTTTAGGTAATAACTGACACTCAAATAATGTAGGTGATACCAGCAAATTTTCCTATGAAGAATACATTTGAAGATATTCTCATTCTAGGATTTTAATTGTGTAAACAAACTGGGTAATTTTTTAAAAGTATTATTTTACAAGTTTTTCTTTTTATCTGTTCTTTGAATTCAAGGATGACATACTTGAGGGCTCCACTAATAGAAGTCAAAATTATGTTTGCTGTTGCAAAGAATTTAAATACTGTATTCCCAAGGCAAATTTTCTGAGAAATTTTTTTTCCCCAAGAACCAGTCCATCCTTATGGATCTTGCTCTTTTGGGTTCTTTGGACCAGCCTGCCTCGGCTTTTCCAGTGACAATGTTTTCTAAATTTACAAACGTGGAAAGAAGAGAATTCTAAGGACTGGTCTCATATTACATGTCAGGAGAAGGACATAAAATGTAAATCTGAGTCATCTTGACATTCCCACTTGTTCAGAGAGACATCAACATCAATGTCAATTTGAGTGAAATGAGGCAAAGGCAGGATCACCTCACAGCCTGAATCCACTTTCCCAGGTGCTGAATTATTGCCAGTTGCACTATCTTCAATCCTGCTCAGTTGGCTGCTAGCAAGTGCCACATCATGCTTACTCAGCCCTGGACCTGTTTTGGTCCTCCTGGAGACTGCACACAGGTTCCTGGAGCCTCAGGTTTTAAGGGAGGCTCTATAAATGAGTCATTCTCTACTGGTGAATGTAGCATCTTGTTTTTCAACAAGGAGGCAAGAGAAAACCTACTCAGGGCTTCAGGCACATCCTTAGTCAACTCCTCACTCCACACGCGTGTGAAAACTCCTGTGTCGGGACTGGCCCTAGAATTTTGTGCAGACACACCCTTTGAACCCATATTAAAGGCAGGAGGAAACTTCTTCCCTTTTGTCCTCCCTGTCTCCTCTCCTCATTACACTTGGTCTAAAGCCAGAGTCAACTCATCTAAACCAATGACAACATATTAACTGCTCTATGTAAAACAATTTTCCCTGTGACTCATTTGTTCTTGATGAGGTCTTATGCATGCCAACTGTAACGTTAGTGCAAATCCTGAATTAGCGCAAGTCTGCTAATTGTCCCAGGATCTGAAAGGCAAGCACCTATGGGACTTTAAATAGTGGAATAACTTTTGCTCTTGGTAAATCATCTCTTCTTTAAAGACAACGATAGGGGCACTGCAAATATAATAGAACTAGTTAACCAAAACTTTTAAAATGATGTCTACTGATTTCCAGAGTAAACCAGGTATGTAAATTCAACTGTAGAGCAATGTGAAGTGCATTTTTAAATTGAATAGATTCATTACTTGGGCCATCTATTCACTTCTTGGGCTTTTTAAATTTCTTTCAGCTTCACTGCACTTAAGTTTCCTGTAATTTTTTTCTCATGATCTTATAACCAGTTATTTTTTCTTATAATCTTGTATTTTCTAGTTTATCTCCTACTGCTTTTCATCTTATGTTTTTGCAACTTTGAATTTGCAAAGCACTTTAGAGTTTACAAAGGAATTTTACACATGTATGTCCTTTCATTTTTGATCCAACAGGCCTGAGAAGTTGACGGCTCTACCTGCACATTGTCCACTCGAGGAAACCGGAGGTTAAAGAGCTCCAGTGATTTGTCACAGGTCACATTGCAAGCAAAAATGCCAGAACTGTGGCTGGAAACTTGGATTTCTAATGCCAAGTTCTCTTTTGACTCCAGCTGTGCGCTGTTACTGACCCATGCCACACATTTTTTTTCCTAAGCCTTTGCATTCACTGATACAGCCCTTGCTTACTTCGCCTCTACCTCCCATCCCGCTCATAGACTCTCTGAGGTTCTGCACTGTGTGGGAGGGGATTGTGCTGTGTAACGAGGCTGGACTCCAATTCTCCGTAAGCTAAGGCTGAGCCAAACGTGTCTGAGTGGAGGAAGGTAGAGGTTAAATGGCTCTCAGGATAGATGTGATGGTGTGAACAGAATAGGGTGACTTAAGTCAATGTAAAATGTCCCCACATGGTGCATTTTGAGCTAAAAGGGTACTCCAAGTCATCTTTTTTGCAGTGTAGTTATGCTACCTAATATGCCCAACAGTAGAGATTCACTCCTTTAGTGCATGACTTCTGTGAAAATCTTTTGCCTGCCTGCCTTCTTTCCTTCCTTCCTTTCCTTCTTTATCCTTCTTTTGCCTTCTTCTTTTCCCCAGTATAGAGATGTCTAGGTAGTAGTTACTCTTTAAAGACGGCCCCAAACAATTCTCTTTCATGTGCATATGTGCTGTCTCTCCTACCAAGAAGTGGAGCACGTGTCTCCTTCCCTTGAATCTAGGCTGGGTTTACAAAGAAAATAATGTGCTGAGACTTCTAAGCCCAGACATTAATAAGGCTTGGATGCTTTTGCTTCCTTCTTGTTGGAGCCACAAGCCACCGTGTAAGAAGCCCAGGCTAACCTGATGGAGAGAGAGACCATATGGAGAGGCCTTTGAAGATGACAGGCCCAGTAGAGAGAGACTTGTGGAAAAGCACCAAGGTGCCAACGATTTAGCCTTATCTGCAGCCCACTGCCATCTGATTGTGACCTCACAAGTGAAGCCAGTAAAGGAACCACCTAGCTGGTTCTAACCAAACCAGAAAATTATGAAATATAATAAAAATGATTGTTGTTTTCAGCCACTAATTTTTAAATGGTTTGTTATGCAGCATAATTTGTCACTTACACCCTAGTCTGAATGTTCAGTAACTTTCAGCAAGTCCTTAAAAAATGTGGGCCCCAAATAGACCAGTTTGGAACGGATTTGGGTGATCTAAGGCAACATTATCCTAGAAGGCATATGGTGGTCAGGGAATAGGAAATGAAGAAAAAAGATGAACTAGGAACCAAGAAAAGGGAAATACAGAGGCAGAAAAAGCAACTTGTTAGGATTTCAGATTCAGTTCTATATAACTTGGAATCTTTTTCTTGTGTTCCAGGTTTTGTTTAAAATAGAGACAAATGTTATCCATAGTATAGGTTTGACACTTTAAGGAGTGTATCTATTTCTATTTTTGTGATCATTCCTAGGTGCAAGACTTTAAAAGGAGACTTATGATGAAAACTCACTGAGTTATGCTTTTTGGGGGCTAGTCTAAGCAAATAATCACTTTAAGCCAGTGGATCTTTGTATTATGGAAAACAGCACATGGTTTGGCACATGGGAGCCATCTGGGACATATTTGCCCAAATTTAATTGATGTGGGACTCTGCCAGAGTCTTGAGTATTAGGGTGCAGGGAAAGAGACTCATATACATACCCATGGATTGGCTCTGGAATCTGTCTTCCATCCAAAGGAGAAAAACTGGATCATCACTTGTCTTTTTATTATTTATCCTTAGAGTGTCTGTCTATCTAGAATGCCCACAAAACCTTGGATAAAGCTAGGAAATTTGGAAGAAACATGTAAGTTAAAACGAGCTCAAAGTCACTTGCTTCTTCTATTTGTTTATTTGGTCTGAGATGATTCCCACATTCACTTACCATATGGCATTAAATCATTCTGGTCCTTGAGTTATTATTACATGATTCAAAGAGTATAATTTACAGAATTGCCAACCCAGGCTGCACTCTGTCCCACACCAAAAAAGGACCACAAGGAAGGGAGAAGAAAAATGACTATTTCCTGGTAGCCCATATTTACGCAATTTTCTCCCACCACAGATTGTTTTGGCAGTCTAGACAGAGTCTTGTAAAATCCTTCCCTGATGTCATCCACATCCTTTCTTGATAAGTTCAAAATGAGTCCGGAGCAAGCATGGCTCCTCTAGCAATGTCGTACAAATAATTAGTTCAGTGCCACCCGGAGAGTCCTTTTGGACTCCAGTGATTTCCACATGAGAGAAACGGACTGATGAGATGGCCAGCAGATCATGTAAATATGTGGCGGAGAATGCAGCTGCTGAAGGGAAGGAAAAAACACACATGTGGGCATTTCATGTTTTAAAAGAACTTTGTGGCAAACAAAACAGATTAGAGAGAGAAGTAGGCTAGATTCAGGGAAAGAAAGATTAAGTAAATTATTTTCTTATTGAGACCAGAGACACATTATGGAATTAATGATTCCTTAAAAAGCAATTTAAAATTGTATTTCTAAGGAAAGACATTGGATCATATTTCTATCCATATTTGTAGGGGGCGGGAATGTTTCCAGGTTAGGACTTGAAATTCAGGTTATAAGAGCTGGAATTTATTCTTTTATCATTTTATTTATTTATCCAAAAGTAGAGCAATAAATTACACACACCAACATATGTGTTCTCTAGTAGGAACATAACAAAATATGCAAGACACATTCTAACAGTTATCAGGCTTATAGCCTCATTGAAAATCAATGCCAATTTGTTAGGAAATAATTTCTTGTTAGCAAACATAAGGACAGACAAATCTCCCATGAAACGTTTGAAAATTTCCTTTGTCCTAAGTTTTTATTTTCATGTGATTATACACTTCTTGCCTTCAGCTGGAATTGAAAGGAAAATGCTTCTTAGACTGCACTTTCGATATTCTCTTCAATCTAGTTAAATTCTCTAAAACGATGAAATTACATAAAAAAGAGTAAGAAGTGTTTAATTCCACTCTCCTTGTGTTTTCTCTGCAGTTGGTTATTTCAAGAGGAAAGAATAGGAAATACTTTGCCATGTGGTTTTTCCCTGTATAGTGACATGTTTCTCAACTCCTCAGCCTCTCCTCTCTCTATCCTGCCTTGCTTCAGGCCCTCTTCCCTTCCTGCTGGGCTGTTTTAATACCTTCCCCAGCGTCCTCTGGTACAACTTCCACTCCATTCGTAACTAAAACACAGACCTAATCATGTTCTCTCCTCTCTTAAAGCTGGTTGATAGCCTCTAAAGTTCCCACTGTGCCCTGCCGTCAGCTGCAGTCTACACACACCCCTACTGATCCTCTGCTGGAACTACATTTTCCACCGCTGCTTGGACCTCCAGCTCCTTTGAAGTGTCCAATGCCTTGGCCAAATCTAGCCCTCCTTCAGGAATGCACCCTACTTTATCTGCCTGGCAGATTACTACTCACTCTTTATGAAACAAACTTCATATGTTCTTCCTATCAGTCTGTGTGGTCCTACTGGGCTTCTTTAATTGACCAGTTCTGGTTCCACATTCCACAGCTGACACCACATAAAAACAGGCCTTGGTAACCCTTATGCTGGCCACAGTTTCTGACTGAACTCACTTCTATTATATGTCTCAAGCTCATCTCCCCCAGCTCTGTGCCTTCCAGTCTCTGACCACCACGACATCCTTCAGAGGGGTTTGCCTCTCTGATGCTGACCTTCGACTTTAGTCTTCAACTACCATCTGTGTCATCTGCTTTGATTATCCCACTCTCAGTTGTGGAATTAAATATTTTTTCAGACTTATTAAGGTGGCACCTTGGCCTAAGATACTTCAACCCTACCCGACTAAGAATTCTCCAATTTTCCTAGGGATCCCATAAAACTGTGTGCTCTATTCTCTCCAGTAGAGATCAAATTGTTTTATCTTTATGTTTTTACCAGGCAGTAAATTCCTGAAAAGCAGCCATGGTGTCTTACTTTGTGGTATTCTTAGGGCATAATTTAGTGCCTGATATATAGCAATGGTTTTTGAATGAGTAAATGTGATTTTCTAATTTTCTTCCTATCCATTTCATTATATCTACCTGCTTTATCAGAATGCTTGGAATATACTGGGCCCCCCACAAATATATTTGGATTAAGTGAATAAAGTTATTAATACTCTTCTAGAGTGCTTGATTTGTTATAATGTGCATAGTGTTTGTAAAAAAGAGAAAAATAAAGATATTTTTGACAACAAAAATGTGTGATTATGTCCTTCTAAGTTCAGCATTGTGAACTAAGTTTAGAGACTAAATTAGGAACACTTCCTTAGTAAAAATTTGTAACTATATGGAAAAAGGTGCTGAAGTATCGTCCATGACAAAAATAGAAAGGGCTTTCTAAATAGATGCATAAGAGAAACAATATGAAAGTCAATTATTTTCAAACTCCTTAGAAAAATTTGTTTACCTACAAAGGAATTTATTCAAAAATTGTTTAATAATAGTTTGAAGCAAAGTAACAAGAACATATTTTTAAAAGATGTAGATCCTGGGCCAGGCATGGTGGCTCATGCCTGTAATCTGGTGGCCAGCCTGTAGTCCCAGCTACTTGGGAGGCTGAGGCAGAAGGATCACTTGAGCCCAGGAGTTTAAGGTTGCAGTGAGCTATGATGATACCACTGCACTCTAGCCTGGGCAAAGAGTAAGAAAAAAAAAGGGGGGGGGGAAGATGTGGCTCCCCAGTAATATTAGTCATGGATATATCATAAATGTGTATGGTAAATAACAAATAATGTAAAAGTAATTAACATAGCTTGTTAACTGTTCGTTCTCCCGTTTATTTATTACATTTCCATTATTCAGTCACTCAGCTAAGATGAATAGATGCCTTCTCTGTGCCAAAGACTGCGCGAGTGTGAGATATATCCTGTACTGAGAGAAGGAAGCCTATTCAAGGCACAATTCCATAAAAGGATTTGCTATCCAACATAGCCTTCTCCAGGGCCTCAAGTCTTAAAACAGTGATGTTTGGTCTATACAAAATTCAATTTCACAGATAATTAGGGAAATAAAAATTGAAACCACAGTGAGTTACCATTTTCACCTACTAGTTGCAATAAAGAACATGACAAAAGCAGATGTTGGTACAGATATGGGACAAAGGGTACTCTCACACTTTGTTGACACAGGTTTAAAATGCTAAAGCCACTCTGAAGAACAATTTAATAAATATAAGGTAAAATTTAAAATGTGTATATGCTATGACCCAGCAGCTCCACTTAGGTATATTTCTTAAAGACAAAAATGAAAACATTTCTCAATTTATATATTATACAAAGAGATATGTTTATTACAACATACTTTTGTGTCAGTCAAAAACTCGATGACTCCATTAATGCCCTTCTGTAGATAAGAAATAGATAAATAAATTATAGTATATTTATATGATGGTCTATACCAGTTAAAATCATCATGGATGCATGTAAAAAAATAATGTTGATTGAAAAAATTATATATTTACTTATGTGAATTTAAAAGCACAAAAAAGGCTGGGCGCGGTGGCTCACACCTGTAATCCTAGCACTCTGGGAGGCCGAGGCGGGTGGATCGTTTGAGCTGAGGAGTTTGAGACCAGCCTGAGCAAGAGTGAGACCCTGTCTCTACCAAAAATAGAAAGAAATTAATTGGACAGCTAAAAATATACAGAAAAAAATTAGCCAGACATGGTGGCGCATGCCTGTAGTCCCAGCTACTTGGGAGGCTGAGGCAGAAGGATCACTTGAGCCCAGGAGTTTGAGGTTGCTGTGAGCTAGGCTGACACCACGGCACTCTAGCCTGGGCAATGACTCTGTCTCAATAAATAAATAAATAAATAAATAATAACAAAAAAACCAAAAGCACAAAAAAAGATGGCAGCATACGGATACTACCATATGGATGTAAAAGGATAAAAACAGATTTGGAAGTATGTATTCGAAACCCATTTCGGTTATTGTCTCTGGGAAAGTTGGGAGAGGAATGAGCCTCAGGGGGTCATAATTAGGAGATATTTATATTTTTCTGTGATTTTTTATTTCTTAAGGAACACTGGCAGCAAGCAACTATGATAAAATATTAACAGCTGTTAATTATGGGTGACAGGAATATGGGCATTTATTATATTATCGTTCAAACTTTTCTACATTTTTTTCATTTCTTGAAAAACATATACAAATGAGGGGGAGATTTCTGTCCTTCCATAAGCTTGATAACCCCAGGGTTAAACAAAGTTTAAAAGTTTTCTTTTTTTTTAACTGCGGGACTTTCCAGAGCCTTAAATATTGTGATTTGTGAATTTTCAAGAAGTAATTAGAGTGTGTTAAAGAAAAGGAGTTATAACTACAAATTGTAACACGTGCTATGAAGACTGATGATAGAGAGGGAGTGGAGGAACCTACGGCAGAGGACAATCACGATGGACCCCCTTTGTGGGTGGTATTTACACCAGGATGAAGAGTCAGCCTTTGGAAGTTAGGCGGAGCAAAGAGAGGAGGGACACTGAGGGAGCAGCATGTGGGTAGGTCCCTGAGGCAGGCAAGAGCTTGGGGCAATTACGGAGTGAAAGTCATCAGTGGGATGGAGGAGGAGCCTTGTTGAGATTTTTTTTTTATTTCAGCATATTATGGGGGTACAAATGTTTAGGTTATGTATATTGCCCTTGCCCTCCCTCTCCCCACCAAGGTCCAACAACACAGGAATAAAACCAGAGTCGCATTGCCCACTGGTCCAGGTCTATGGCCCCACTAGTGCTGATGGGTTTGTTGGTATCCATGCAATTCTGGTTGTTAAATGTTTTGAATATCATCCCTAAACATAACAAAGTCAATTTATGAACCTCAGGCCTTAGATATTGGTAAGATAGGCAGGGAGAGGTTTTGTGAATTTCTTAAAAAAGAGTTGGGAAGAAATCACAAATCTCTGCCTGTCTTCAGAGGGGTTGCAGCCTGTGGACAGAGCTTGGACTTTGAATTAGATAGAAGTGGATTTGCCTCTTAGCCTCACAATTTACTAACTGTACAGCTTTAAGCAAATGACTCAACCTTGTTCACTTAAGGATGATACTAATCTTTCATAGGCACTATAATGATTAAATGATAAAAAATACATGAAATGCTTAATTATTGTTTCATACCTAGCTGTTGCTCAGAAGATGTGAGATATGCTATATATTATTATTATTATTATGTGAAGTTGGCACAGTAGTATTGCCCATAGAATGCTTATATGCATTAAGTGGGTTAATAAAGACAAAGCTATCAGACCCATGCTTGATATAATAAACTCTCAATATAGATGTTGGTTATTGTTGTTATTATTTTGTCATAAGCCAATTCTATTTAGAGTTTGTAGTTCATGTGCTGTCTTTTGAGAAGTGACCTACATTTCTTTGTTCTCTCAAAGAAATTCTTTATAGGCAGAAACTGGAAAAATACTATAGAAACAAAAATTATTTTTTGCCACATTTGTATAAGGATTCAAATCCTAATATAGACGACACAGTAGTTTTAAGTGATGTTTATGCCTTCAGTTTGTAAGATTGGTAAAATCATTTTCAGCTTAGGAAAAGTCAACCAAAACATCTCACTTATAAGATCTATCACAAACATGTTGTGGTATTTTGCATTAGTGCTTTAGGGCACTAGTGAGTGGACTCTAATTTTGAGAGAAATTTATCCAAAAAGGAAAGGATAAAACAACATTAGTTCAAACTTTGTTTTCAATTGATTTTGACAAAAAAAAAAAAATGAATGTCCAGATGAAAAATTAGAAGGGGATCCCTGGGGATAATTTTTATTTTCTTTTTGAAACATCTCTGGGAGTATTTTAAGGAGTGGAATGGGGAGATCTGGGTGCTGGTCCTGTGGATTCCCACAAATGAGATGAAATCCCACAGGAACTTTGGTTGCTATAGGCAGCCAACAGAAACACTAACACTGACAGAAATGGTTTTCTAGTTTTAAAATGATTTATTACAGATCATCCGAAAACACTCAATGAAGAGTCAGACAGTTAATTCCAGTTCTGCCTCAGCTGTTGGTCAGAGCTACGAACTTAGATAATTTGTTTAACCTCTCTGCCTCGCAGGACCATCATGTGTAATGTTTGTCAGTCGAACTTGGTGTTTTCAATCTCCATTTTAAGCTCCTCTAAATTTAAGATTCTAGTAAGGAAATGTAGGGGGCAATCAGTGACTAAAACATTTCTAACACTGCATAAGCTGGGCTTCATGCTGAGCCAGCTGTTTACTTCCATTAACTCACATTTATCAAACACCTACTATGTGCTAAGCAATGTAGATATAAAGACACAAAGAGAGACTGCCTTCTCCAGGAGCTCTTACTCTGGCAGAAGAGAGAGTAATGTAGATAACTTACAACACTGTGGAATTTAACACAGCAAAAGATGCTGCTGGGGGTTTGTGTGGTCAGGATCAGAGAAGATTCTGGGTGGTTCCCTGAGTGAAATTTGAAGAATGAATGTTAAGGAATTACGCCATTCTACAATCAATAAAATTCATAAAGAAATGAATTTGCTGTCTTTCTCAGTTGATGATCTCATATGAATCTGTGTGAAGTGGCCGCTTCGATGATAAGGCAATCCTTTGGATGGTTGCTACTCAGTAAATAGCTTAGAGCTGCCTCTAGGAAATTCGTGTAGGACCATATTTATAAAGTTTTATAACAGCAGAATGAACCTCCCACTGCCACTACTGCCTTGCCTGTACAGGGCTCAATTCCTCTCCACTCCCACTAGGCAGGAGGAGGGCAGACTCAATGTTATTTTCAGCTAGCAACATCTCAGATGAGTTACAAAGCAAGGCAGAGCATAGATTCAAAAACAGTAGTCAGAACAGCAAACAATTCTTATGTGGTGTTCTTCAAAGAGCCCAAATTGCTTCAAGTACTACAAGAATGCCATTTAAAATTGACAGGGATGTTGTCTCTTACACTCCAGAAAGCTGAAAGCCCTCTCATAACCACCGGTCTCTTCTATGACCAAATAGTTAAAAGCAATGGATTACTTGAAAGATGATTTTCCTTTTGAAAAAGTTGTTTCTCCATTCTGGGCAGAATATTAGAACCCAGGAAGATGTATTATATTCTGTCTCCTCCCTAGTAGAAGACAGTCAGTAATAATAATGATAACTACCAATTTTGGAGTCCTATTATGAGTCAGTCTGTTTCACAAACATTAGCTAATTTAATTTTCTTGATTATCTGCAACAGCAGGTAATATTTTCCTTGAAGACTAAGGCTCAGAGACATTAACTGACCTAATAGCAAGAATATGGTAGTAAGATATTAAAATATTTATCTAGCTAGGATTCATCCTAAATGCTGGTGGAGTGTTTAGGTTTCTTTGGGTGGTATTTCTGGGAATGTGAGCTGGGAATACAAGTTCGTCAGCCAAAGACCTTCCGTTTCCTCTGCAGAGGAGTCCTCTGGAATCCAGTTACCCTGGAGCTGGAGTCAGAGACAGATACAGGCCAGGTAGGATACTTTGGCAAGGCAGGAAAATCTCTGTACATTTTTCATACATGTTGTTAATCTTACCTTTGTTACTGTTCATACTTACCTGTGAATCACGTCCTTCAACTAAGAATACCCTCAGCTAAGAGCCAATATTCCAGGCAAGGTGGCTTTCAGGTACATTTTCCCATTGCTTGTCAATGTTAAAAATGGAAATGTATTCAGATAAAGAGAAAAAAGTTTGGATTCTGGACGTAATCAAATGATATTTCAGAGTATTTTGTACTTTTGAAGACCCTTCTTAAAAATAATTTCTTGTTTAAAATAAACTACAATACTTGATATATAGTAAGAACCCAGAGGGATATAGAAAAATAGCTACAAAAGTAAAATCAATGGTATTTAAACTATGAAATTGTCTTATCTTTTAGTTTTTAGTTCCTATTTCATATTGCATTTTCCATAATGGTTGCAATAAAGATGTAAAAATTTAACCAGACTCAAGACACCTCAATGTTTTAAACTTTTATATGTATTTTTCATTAGTTTGCTTAGCCTATACTTGAAATTGCATCACTTGATCTTCTCGGATGTCTTTTCACAAGAACACTTGTAAACTCTGTTTGTTTTTATATGAATTTAATTATATTCTGCCTTTTCCCTAATGCATAGCAAGAGATTTACAATGGGCATATAAAATGTGATTAAGTACCATAAATTAGAGATAGAATAAAAAAGTAAAATCAGGGATAAAGAGTAAACAGAAATAGAACAAAAAGTTCATGTCACTGTGACCCACATGTATACGGGGTGGGGGACAACTTAGGGAGGCAATTTGGCTTGCCAGCAGCTAGGTGAAGAAGAAGAAAATGTGGTCAGTTATATGCTTCAGACATCATGAGATAAAAACAAACTGACTACTCAGAATTACACCTGTTCTAGGTAGTGAGATCAGGCAGGAATTTATCCCAGGAGTCCTCATAAAGAGGATGATGTGTGATGTGCAAAACACACTCTCAATAGCAATGTTAGAATCAGAGGCTCTTTCTTATGAAGACCCTCGATATAAACTGATGGGATCCCACTGAAGTTCAATTTACTAAGATTACTTTGGGGATCTTTAAAATCGTTTTTTTTTTTTTTCTTTTTTGAGCAGAACAAAATAAAAGCACAGAAAATAAAAAATGGAAGGTTCTGATCCTTCCTTGGCAATAAAGACTCATTTCAATGTTTTTTGTCTGACCCAAGTCCAAAAGCTTCCAGGGACCATGTGAAGTTTTTGTCTACAATTACTTATTGGTTGCTGTGGTCATTAGAAAGATGACTTTTTAATACAGGTGAAATGATGTACCTTTGCATGTCACATTGTTAGACTTAATCTGGGTAAATGTAGTGTATTGGAAAGGAGCACACTCAGCTGTATCATTAGAGACAGGGTGGTTGTGGTGCTTAGAATCTCTCCGCTTCATTACTCTGCTTATAATGGTGGGACTGGGTCTCTGCAAACCACAATTCTCCTTCCCCAGCTCTGTCAACAGGGAGCCCAAAAGCGAGATAGGGAGGCTGAAGGAGGAAGAAGGGACTTGCTCCTTCCTGTATGTTTGCTGTTTCTGCCTGAAATAATTCTCCATCTAGCAGCAGTAGTTGATTCTACAGCAGCAATTGGGCCATTTTTGATGCAGTGGCAATTTATGGTTACATAATCAATACCCACCAGGTATGCACCAAGTTGGTCATTGCCCATTTCGTACCTATTGTTAGATATTTTAGATGTGTTAGGTATTTACGATTACATTTCATTGTATTTGGTGATTACAAAAGATTCATGTGCTTCATGTAGAAAATTAGAATAAAATTGGAAAAGCTCAAAACAGAAAATTAAAATTCTCTGTAATCCCACCATTCTTACTTATATTTTATCATTACATGTGTATATTTATTTACATGTATTAAACAGGTTCTTTATTGCACACATTTATAAGGTGACTTTTCATTAAATCAATACTTTTTTCAGGACTTTTGAAAGAGTCTTAATTTATTATATCTCTTTAGATGAAAGACTGAAGTAAAATTATGTTAAAAAAAGACTCAAGCCTGGGAGGGGGGAGGAGGGGATGGATATACACATACATAACGAGTGTGATGCTCACTGTCTGGGGGATGGACACGCTTGAGGCTCTGACTGGGGGGGGGTGTATGGACAAGGGCAACATACGTAACCTAAACATTTGTACTTCCATAATATGCTTAAATAAAAAAACCTCAAGCCTAATTTTAAATATATAGTATTATTTTTTAATTTAACTTATTTTTTTAACTTTATTTCATCATCAAGCTGTTGTGCATATATAGCGCTATTAATCTGTATTCACTTTTAATTCAGTTGTCTTTTAAAGAAAAAGAAAATGTGCATGTTTGAGGCAGGGTGGAAAATAGGATCCATCACATGTGCCCACAGCACTGGCTGCACAGAACCCTGTGATGACGACAGATCAAGGTTGCTCTCAGTGGGGCAAAGCTTTATGACTCACTAGCAAAGTCTTCAGTGGGAGAGCAACACATGAGCCATGTAGCTGCAAGTCAGATGGAGCTAAGGCATGCCCATGGATCTTGCAAAGTGGAGCCTTTTTCATGTATTATGCGTTGTCACAAGGGAACTCTGCTCAAGTAAAGACATTATGCATTTATCTAACAATAAACACACTTGATAGTGTGTTCCAGTTATCTATTGCTAAATAGCAAATCACCTCAAATCTTAATAGTGTAAAACAATATCTATTTTATTATGATTATGATTCTTCAGGTCAAATATTTAGGCAAGGCAAAGAGGCAACTGCTCATCTCTGCTCCATGATACCTGGGGTCTCAGCTGGAAACACTGGAATGGCTCAACTGGGGCTCTGTGTCCAGGGCCTTGGTTTATGTCATCGGCTAGATTCCTCAGTTCTTCTCCACATGGTGTCTGCCAGGGTCAAATGTGCAAAGTGCCTTCTTTGCTCACACATCTGGCTCCTGAGCTGAGATAGCAGGAACACATGGGAATTGGTTAGATGTCTCTCTCTTTCCATGCAGCCTATCCATGTGATTAGTTTGGGCTTCCTAACAGCATGGCAGTCCCAGAGTAGTCAGAGTTCTTCACGGTGGCTGGCTTCCTCTAAGTAAGTATTCTGAGTACGATCTAGCCTCAAAATTCACACATCACTTCTATCAAGTCATTACACTGGGAGTTTAAATTCTTTGGGGACCCATGGTTGGATAGCAGTTACCACACAATATTTTGCAGATCAGTCAGCTTTCTCACTTGAATTATCTTCTTTGACACTTACTGTACTCTGTAAGGTGGAAGTGCGAGGATGCTCACAATTTAAAGTGGAACACGAGGAGGGAGATTCCATGGTTTTACAAGCCAAGAGGCCATTTACTGCTGGCAACTCCATGGTTGGGGATATTTTTCTTGGAGGGTATGTATCATACTTGGAAGTTCCAAGTCATAGGATAGGAGGCAGAAGCAAACAGCTGGGTATTGGAGATGGAAGGTATTGGAGAGGAAAGTTCAGGAAAGAGAGAGTACACTTAATTACTAAATACTGTATAAAAAATACCATTTGTAATAAAAAGAAGTGGGGCAGCTTGGAACCAAATCTATAAACATTGCTTATAAATAGGGTCCATTTTTATGGAATTTTATACACGAGTCAAGGAGAAGAGATTTTAAAGAAAACCCAAAGGACCAGATATTTAGGAAAGGCTTTATTGTCTCCTGTAGGAAGGCACCTAAAGATTACATGACTTGCCTTAAAATACATAGCTAGTTAAGTGGCAGAGCCAGGATGCATGCTCAGATTATGCAACTAGAAGTCAGTTACATTTTTGCTGCATCATGAGATTTCCTAAACCGGACATCATATATTGTACAAGTTAAAGTTCTTGATTATAAATACAAAAACTTGTTTTGGCTAGTATATACAGAAAAGAAATTTATTAGAAGGTTATAAGGTAGCTTACTAAATGAGCAGGATATTTGGAGAATTACTTTCAGAAAATATTAATGGAAATAGTCACAGTCAAGACAAAGAAAGAGGCTGGTTAGGGCATTGGCTCTGGCACTTATGGCCTCTGGACTCATATGTAGCCAGCAGCGGCTATCGCCACTGCTGTTCTGTTAATGTTACCAATAACACTAGTGAATGTATTGAAGTCTTTGAGATCCTTCAAAATCTAAAGTCCCAGGTGGGAGCATATGATCAGTCAAGCCTCTGTCACTTGCCCAAGTTTCCAGGTGGTTTTTTAGAGAAGAAACTTCTAAGCCTATGTCCCTACCTTTCACCAAGGCACATACATGGGGAAAGGGAGTTCTCCAAATTGAAATGGGAGGTTGATTGCAATCTAGCCAGAAATAACAGCAAGTGTCTGCTATACACGTTTTTACCTGCAGTGACCTCACTTCCCACTTACTCTATTTGAGCCTCCAGGTGGAAGACACCATTCTCATTGAAAACATGTAATGGTTTGAGGTGAGGGGCTAAAAGATGAACGTGGGGATTGCCCTGCCAAGCCCAGGATATTAGTCAGTGCAGTCCACATTCTGAGGCTCTTTCTCTGCCCTCTACAGCTGGTGAATGAAAGGAAGGAAAAGAGGAGTTCAGAGAGATGGGAGAAGCTGGCCAAAGGCTGGGACTTGTCCTCGTGTCCAGGACAGCAATGCTGGTGTTTACATTCACTGTAAAGCAATCAGAAAAGATGATGGGGTGAAAGTCAATATTAAATCAGCCCTCTTTGAGGCAGAGATTACAGCATGATGGTGGGAGTAAGAATTGCGTCTTTCAGAGCGACATGCTTAGAAGGACTTTCAATGAATTCCTTGCATGACATCCTTAGCAGAGTATGAGGATTTCATGTGTGCAGTCTAGCAGATGATTCTCTGCAGACTATAAGAGAAGGCCAAAAATGGGATGAGGCAGAGAGCAGGACAATAGTTTTAGAAGCTGTGGGATTTAATAAGAGGACGAGAATAAGTATCTATTGATTTGCTTTACGAAACCAACAGGGAAATTCAGAAAGGAAGTCTATAAGAAAGGGACTTCCAGGGTCCAGATTAAGTTGAGAGAATTACTCAGGGGAGATAATAAGTGAATTTGGCTTAAACAGAGATAAAAGCAAGCTCAGACAATAAGCCAAGGTTTTGTTAGCAGAGAAGTTAGACTTGGCATTGAACTAAAGGGATTTGTTGAAATGAGCAGCATGAACAACTAGATTAGTTACCAGGGGAGGAGAAAGAATCGAATAGGGAGCCAGTTATACAATGAATGTAGGAGGGTGAAATAGGAAAATGAATTCTTCAATATCTTGTAAGATCACCTAGCATACCTGGTCTGACAGAGATCAAATCCTTTAAAAGGCAAAAGAAGCTGAAACCAAGCATTTTATATTTTTTGTCTCCTACCAGCCAAATGTTCATCCCTATTATACAGATGGGAAAACTGAGGCTGAGAGATGTTGACGCATTTGCACCAAAACCATGT
Source organism: Indri indri (assembly GCA_004363605.1). NCBI lineage: Eukaryota > Metazoa > Chordata > Mammalia > Primates > Indriidae > Indri > Indri indri. The sequence goes on along the minus strand of RJWJ010017725.1, from coordinate 6,403 downwards.
ATTTAGCAGGGGGCTGACTGAGATTTAAGCCCACATCTGTGTGATTCAAAAGCCCAGATGTTTCCACTTTACAGTGATGACCCTTGAATACAGAAAACTTAAATTCATAAGTTATCTGTGCTTTTATTTCTTTGTAACCTAAGCATTAAATAGAAGAGAGAGGCTATTCTTGGACATCTTACTAAATTTTAAAGGAAACAAAGACTGTATCAACATCATTTTTGTGGGGAGAAACGTAGAATGGGAGGGATCAACAAGTGCACCCCTCTCACTTTCCTTTCTCTCCTTATACGTATTGTCTATTCAGATTTCAAGACATTTGAAAAATCTTTTCAGCCAATATTGATGTGAGAGAGACAGATAGCTGCCCTCCTCTTTTTGGTGTAGGGTTGTTGCTATGAAAAGTCTGTCCAGCAAGGGACTGCATGTTCTAGCCTCACTTTTATCTAAATAGAGCCATATGACTAGTCGCTTCCAGACCAAGGTCATTAAGAAGCAGGTGTGCTTTTTTCACTGGTCCTCTTTCCCTTTCTTCCTGCTGGATATTAGCATACAGCATGACCTGGGAAGCCACCTGTTGAAGACAATACAGCCTCTGCCTGCCTATTACCATCAATTACCTACTCCACCCTCTTCCTCTCCCCAAACATGAAGACCAGCATTAAATTATTACATGGGTAAGAAATAAAGTTTTATTTTGTGTTAAGCCATTAACATTTGGGCTTTTGTTTTTATTGTTATTGTTATAGCAGTTGGCATTACCTGAACTAACATAATTGAACTCAGTTACACAGGCTTTTTAATGCTCTTGCTTCTCTTTCTTCCTGTACCATTTTTATGCCTTCAGGGTCTATCATACCAGGGATGATACAAGAGTATGAAGGTGAGTTGCATCTCGTGTCTAACGTTGTTCCCTTATGGGTACAGAAAAAGAAAAGTAGGAGGTGTGACAATAATTCTAACATGAAGGATTTATTCTATAAATCCTATAAATTCTATCAATTTATTCTATAAAGACATTAATCATTTTTTTCTTTTTATAAATCCTAATAGCATGTACAATTAAAAATTGGATGGCTGAAACCCTTGGGAAATAACTGTCAGAATTAGCTCAATTATTAGTAATATTTGAGCTTAATTCGTGAACTTGAGATTCTGCAGCTCATAGCTGACAGAGTTAGTCCATTTGTTACTCACTAGAAAGTGTTTAATAAATATAGATTGTGCTAAATGCTAAGTGCTATGTGGCATTACAAGTAGAATTTTTAAGTGTCCTTGCAGAGGTGACTATCACAATGATACTAACTATAAAGATATTAAGGCAGCATTGCTCATAATAGCAAAAGAAATAATATAAATGTTCAAGAATAGAACAATGGATAATTAAGGCTATGCTATATTTGTCTAACAAAACACTCAGAATTATTTTTAAGGGGGGCTGAGTTTGAACCTTATTCATCAGGCAATTGGAGATCATTGAAACTTTTTGAGAAGATAGACGAAATGACAAAATTGCTTTTTAGCAAGAATAACCAGCCAGTAGTATATAGGCTAAATTGAATTAGTAAGAGAATTGTGGATGAGATTATCAGTTTCCCTCAGCATTTGTTCTCTCCTTCTTTTATTAGCAAGAGAACTCTGGAGTATGAGCTGATCAAATAGCAGCCCAGCAAAAGTCAATACTCCCAGTCTCCCTTGAGATAGGTATGACTATGCAACTAAGTTCTGGCCATGGGTTGCTTTAACAGGAGATAAGATTGGGGTGTCACACCTTTCTCAAGTATCTCCCATAAAGATATCTTGGCCTGATGGGGGAAGCCAACACATTGGCAAAAACCAGACCTTCGTATCCTAGCCTATTTTTTCAATGACAATAAGATATTAAATTGAGAAAGAGACAGGGAGAATCAACAGAAGAGAGTGGTCAATGATTACTATTGCTTTCAAGTGTAAATTTTGTGCTCAAGCTGCAACTAGCCTGTGTGCTGTTGACACAGCAGTGCCTCTTGTCTGTCTGTATGCTCTTGATCTCCCCCCAGGCTCTTACAATACCCTACAGGCTTTTCTCGTGGATAGGATCCACGAGAAATTAACATATGAACATATAGCCAGATTCCAATGAAGATTCTTTCCCCGGGTTTAGTGTTATAAATTAAGAGCATCAATGTTGAGAGGTTGGAGTCCCCACAACAAATTCTCTCATAAATTCTCTCTTGCTCTCCACTCTTTCAGCTCTTTTATAGCCTCACGTGAGTGAGGGAGTCTAAAAGTTGTGTTAATAGTTCACAGATATAACAGGTCTGTCTCTCAACTGCTAAAAATGAAATATAGCATCTATTATCTTACTTTAGCTGGGACCGAGACAGGACAGACTCCATTCTAACACATGGCTCCACAAATAGCAGAAAGCCACAAGCTAGAGAAAGCAAATAAAAAAAGAAACCAGAAGCATTGCTTAAAAGGATATGAGAATAAAAAAGAGGTGTCCCACCCTGGATAGCAAAAACAATCTTGAAAATGAATAAAGCTGGAGGATTTGCATTTCCTGATTTTAAAACTTACTACAAAGCTAGGGCGATCAAAAGAGCATGGTACTGGCATAAAGACAGACATACAGACCAGTGAAAGGAACAGGTAACCCAGAAATAAACTCTCAAATATGTGGCTGAATGATTTTTGACGAGGGTGACAAGACCATTCAATGAGGAAAGGACAGTCTTTTCAACAAATAGCATTGGTAAAACTGTATACCCACATGCAAAAGAATGAAGTTGGAACCTTACCTAACATCATATGCAAAAATTAACTCAAAATGGACCAAATACCTAAGTGTAGGACTTAAAACTATAAAACTTTTAGAAGGAAACATAGGACAAAACCTTTATCACATTGGATTTGATCACAACAAAAAATAACTGAGGAAAGAGGGATATCCTACAGCACCCAAGGACAGGCATACAGCCAAACTTCAGGAATAGAAAGGAACTTGGTGCTAGGAAGTCGAGAACCAGGGATACTTGCTCTGGATTTTGACTTGCTGGCTCCTGCTTCTCCCTGAATGACTGTTTCACTCTTTTCTCTTGGCATATTTGCTATTTCTACTATTCATTACACACAGTTGAAGATAGGATGTCTCAGAGCTCTGTAATTTTTATGTATTGTACATTCATGGAATTATCTAGAATGAATTAGAATTTCATAGTCCTAATTCCAAATTTCTAAAAGACAGGATATGATTGGCCCACCTTAGATCAGACATCCAACCAACTATGAACATGGGGTGGGGGATAAACATGCCTTCATGAAAGCCATCCTGTCAGTGAAGGCTTGAAGGTAAGGGGTCGTTTTGAGCTGGATAGATACTTCAAAAGTACCTTCTTCATATATAGCAATAGTCTGTGGAAAATTGAAAGATATTGTGGAGATGGAATCAACAGGCCTTGAAAGCCAATTGAATGTAAAGGGCCTAGAGAGAAGAAGAAGAAAAAAATTGCTAAAGACAGAGTCAGAATAACTCAGAAGAGAGCAGGGGCCACTGACGTCAAAGGGGAAAAGACTGAAGGATAATGCTTCTACTTTGCACATATCAAGTTTAAGATTCTCATGTGACATTGGATGGCAGTTGGTAAAATGGGCTAGAATTCAGGAGAGCACTGGGAGTTGGAGATATAGATTGTTTTATTTATTTAGCTGAAGAATTGATTCTGAGCACCTTTTTTGGCAGGTCCTTTTTAGGCTCTGGGAATATAGCAATGAACAATATAGACAAGTGGTCTTAACCCAGGCAGCTGTATCCTTCATGGTTTCATTAATAGCCTTAAGAAACTCCATGAACCTCTTCAAATAGTGAAAAACTTTGTATGTAGATGCTGAAGTGTCTGTTTTGAGGGGGTGGGGCGGGAGGGAGAAAGTCCCTGACTTTCAACAGAATCTCAGAAGAACTGCAAATACAAAACTATAGTTAGACATTAAAAAATATGGAGAAAGAGAACACAAGCTGTTCATTGACAATGTCTGGATTAACACCAATATTGACTGTGTGGAAGAGTGAAGAAAAACCAGAAAGGAAGCAGTCAAATCCAAGACAATCTAGAAAAATAATATTTTGAAACATTATTCAATGTATTGTATTTCTCTTTCTTGCCAATTCCTTCTCACGTGCGGTTGACTATACACCCTTGATGCAAAGGCTTAATGTGTTAAGGAAACAAAGAAAACGGGGGAAAAAAAAAAACTCAGCTTGAAAAAGAGTCATATTCTTTTTGAGTTTCAAAAGAGGCTCTTAAAACCTGTGATATGGACAACTTTGAAAGAGAAAGCTTTTTCTAAAGTTCCCTCCACTCCCTGTCAAAGGTAAGAGTCTGGTAAACTCAGACTATTTTCTTCTTAAACCATAGCAGCTGTGAGAATTCATGATCATTCAAGAGCAGATTTTGCACCATAGAGAAAAGTAGAATTCTTTTTGGGCTGAGGGAGAAGCCTGGAGAGGAACAGGAAAGAAGAGCAAGGAGATTGGATGCTGGTGTGAGCTCTCGTCTCAGGGTCAAAATCTGGGTGCGAGATGAGATACCCAGATGGGTTTGGGGATTGAAAACCAAAGAACCTTGTGTTCCTTTTTCAAACTCTGGAAGGTTCCCGAGGGTCTCTTGCCAACAAAAAATAGTTAAAGGAAAGCAAAAATGTTTTCAGGGCAGGTCTAGGCAGAGCATGGATTGAGATAGCCTCTCCCCACTTTCTCCACCTACCTCCCAGCCCTCGTGGATTTCCTTGAGACATATGAGGTCCAAAAATGTTTTGTGTGTCTAAGGAAGCATTGAAATAGCTGAGAGTCAAGAGGTAGTCTTCCTGAAAGGGGTTGTTACCACTAAAGATGATAGGCCAAAATGACCACTTATGAAAGAACAAAATGAGGCCAGGAGAGCCTTTTGCAGAAGCTGCAGGGTGGCCAGCAAACGCTGTGAATGAAAGGAGGATGTGACTAAGTCTGAAAGGATTATAGTGCCAGCCACCCTGAGGTAGGAGTGAGTCAGCAGAGGCAGACCACTGATTTTCCAGCAGCAAATCATCATGCACTTGCAGAACAGGGAGACGGGAGTGTCATCAGAAGCAAATTCCAGCAGAAACAGTCTCTCCCACATGGGAAGCAAAGATGAGCCCTTCTGAGTTTTGATCAGCCTGGGGAGGAGGAAATGAGAATGCAGAAGGCAAGAATCAGAGAGATTTGAGTTTTAGCCCAGAAAAGCCTCAGCGATCCTGATTTAATAAATTTAAGTTTTTACTACTAATGGGCATGGGAGTCACTAAATTCATTTGGAATGAAATAAAAGTTTATCTTTGTTCGTTCAATCTACACAGTGTGTAAAAATTATCCCTGCTACAATAGAAGTTAAATCAGAAAAGCGTCAGGTATCAGAAGCAGAAGAAGATTTCAAGAACGAGCACAGGGTCATTCCCAAAGAAATCCTGAGAAGACTAAATGAGAAATTTTGCACCTTGGTGAGAGTAGAAGCCAGGTGGCAAGTAAGAATTGAGTGAGTGATGAGCAGAGAAAGTGAATGTAGTAGGATACTATTTCAAAAAAGATTAGCAATTAAAGAAAGATGAACAACAGCAAAATTCCCTTAGCCTCCATTTTCTTATCTGTGAAGGAAAATAATACTTACTAATGTAGAGCTCATATTAGAATTAATATATGTATTAATAGCATGCTTAGCAGAGTGTCTGAGACGTATCAGCTGTTTTATAAATATTCATTTTCTGCCTTATAATGCAACCTCTTTTCTCTCTCTTCTTTCAGGAATGGAAGAAGTCAGCAACCTTCTTATAGTATTTCCAGATCTGTTTGAGCATTATTATTGTCACTGATCATCCTCATTTATTTGAATACATAATACCTACTCAGAGAGACATGATATGGTAGGGCTAAAAGAGGTCCTACATCATATCATTTTAACTTAAGAAAGTAGGGATTCAGGGGAGTGAAGTGAGGTAGGTGCCCACGATGACATGAATAAGCAGCAGTGCCAGGACTAGAACAAAGATCATTGATTTCTATTTCAGTGCTCTTCCATTTAGTGCTTGATAATTTTATAAATGATAATGCTTACTTTAGTCCAATCTTCAACTTATACTAACGCTAGCATGGTCCAGATCCCGTGTGTCTTACACATTGTTTAAAGTGTTAGATTTCATCAAACTCAAAAGATACCAAACTACATCCCTATCTTAAGTCACCCTTATCTGCGTGGGTGACCATTATATCTGTGGCCTTCATTAAACATTGGCAACTACCTTGTGATCAATTCCATCTGACATCAGTAAACTCCCTCAGGTGTGAAAGAAAAAACATCAAAGATCACTTTTAGTGCACACTGGGTATTTCGTACCGCTAAAACCAAGGCAA
>RJWJ010017724.1:0-32422 GCA_004363605.1 Indri indri | reverse complement strand
GCCCTCCTCCCTACGCCCCCTTCTACCCTCTTGCCTTCTTATCCTGTGCCGCCCCCTCTCCTGGGGGGGCATCCAGCATTTCTCCCCTTAGCCCTTGGCCCCCTGGGACCTCTCATCCCAACCACTCCCCTCAGTCTGCCAAAAATGGGGGCCTGCTGGCTGGTCTAGCTGACGATGGCACTTAGCAATGACCGCTGTTTCCACAGGGGCCAGCTGACCTGTTCCTGCCCTCCAGCACACAGCTGCATGTTGCCTCAGTTTCCTCCCAGCTCAGTTTTATTAGATCAGAGCTGCCCTTGGGCACCATGTCGGCCACCTCAGTCACCAGTCATCTCCCTGGTGCGGGAGTTTCCAGCTCCTTCCTGACTTCTCTAATCACACCTTCCGGGGAACAGGAAGTTGATAGTGCCACAGTGGCGGGGCATGCCGTTACCTCAATAGTTTTACTGTAAAAGAGGAATCTGAACAACAAAAACCAAAATAAGAATAAAAAACTTCAAAAGAGGGAGGGAGGGAGGGAGGGAGGGAGGAAGGGAGGAAGGAAGGAAGGAAGGAAGGAAGGAAGGAAGCTGAAACAACCCCATTAGCAGCCGGAACCCCCAAAAGGCTTAATGATCAGCAGCACAGGAGGGTTGCAAACAGGAGGCCGGATTAAACATCTGCTTTGGAAAAGATCCCACTCCCCAGATCCCTGCCCCCACTCCCCTGAGCCAGGTAAATGTCCCTCCGCCCCAGCACAAGGCCACAGAGTAGACTTTCTTGGGAAAGGGTACGGCAGGAGGTCTGTGGACTGGGGAAGCCAGGCACAGGGAAGATAGGGTGGTGCGTTTAAGTGCAGAAAGTGAGACCCTGCACTCTTCCTCCATCAGCCTCCGGGCACAGGGAGTGTCTTAGACCTTCCAGGTAGACTAAGAAGGTTCCTCTCTAGGAAATCCTGACAGCTCAGGAAAAAGTACCTAGGAGATTAATTTATTAGGTTCCTAAACGAACCAGGCCAACCAGGTCACCCTAAATGAGGCCCAGAATCCACAGGCCACACACACACACACACACACATACACACACATACACACGCGCGCACACAGACACACACGCACGCGCGCGCACACAGACACACACACATACACACATGCACGCACGCACAGACACGCGCGCACACACACATACACACGCACACGCATACACACACACACAGCTGCCAATTACCTCCTTAATGTCTCCCTCAAATGTAAGCAGATTTCCAAGGATCACAACACTTCTAAAGAAAGCCTTCGCAGGAAAGACTGAAAACACACACACACACACACACACACACACACACACACACACACACGAGGGAACAGTGAAGAATCCTTCCTCCCAAAAATAAAACTACCACTAATCTCCTCAGAGAAATAAGAGATGATATTGTATCCATGAAACCAAAACAGGGTGCTATTAAAAGAGGAATATTTAGAAAACATAAAATCTTTTAGAAATTAAAAATATGCTAACTAAAATAAAAACTTCACAGAAGGCGGAAAGATAAAGCTGAAGAAATCTCCAAGAAAGGAGGGGAGAAGAATAGAAAAGATACTATAAAAAAATTATAAGACCAATCCAGATTAATATCCAAATTCCAGGAGTTCCAAAAGAAAGGAGAAAATGAAGAAAGTAGAATCAAGTAACGTGTGTTTCCAGGTTGAAAGAATCACAGAGCACCCTGCATGATAGATAAAAGACAATCCACACTAAGGCATGTCGTATGTGACGTTTCAGACAGACAGAAGACTTTACACAGGACACTGGGGACTCCAGAGAGAAAAGTCATGCTGCCTACAAAGGATTAAAATCAGAATGGCATTAGACTTCTCAACAGTACCTTGAAAGTCAAAAGAAAATTTAGCAATGCTGTTTTGCACCAACAAAAAAAAAAAATCATGGCCGGGCGCGGTGGCTCACGCCTGTAATCCTAGCACTCTGGGAGGCCGAGGCGGGTGGATAATCCTGAGCTCAGGAGTTCGAGACCAGCCTGAGCAAGAGCGAGACCCCGTCTCTACCAAAAGTAGAAAGAAATTAATTGGACAGCTAAAAAATATATATATAGAAAAAATCAGCCGGGCATGGTGGCGCATGCCTGTAGTCCCAGTTACTTGGGAGGCTGAGGCAGTAGGATTGCTCGAGCCCAGGAGTTTGAGGTTGCTGTGAACTAGGCTGATGCCACGGCACTCGCCCCAGGCAAGAGAGTGAGACTCTGTCTTAAAAAAAAAAAAGAAAAAAAAAATCGCCAGCCTGGATCCTATTCCAAGCCAAAATATCAATAAATGTTTTGAATGTAGAATGAATACCTTTTTCAGATTTGCAAGGCCAACAAATACTAACAGAGTGCCTACTACATGGTCCACAGCAGTAGGCGCTGTGTGGCACATTCACCATGCTGCGCCGCCAACGTCAGATTACTCGCTGTCTACCCCACTGGGCCTAGGGTAGAAACTGGGACGGATTCCTCTCGACACCTTCCGCACGTGACGCAGGGTGAGCACATAAGAAAGGCACCCAGCCCGGCGAGGAGGACACAGGGAACGCTCGGTGGAGGAGTGACATCTAAACTGAATCCACAAGGATAAGTAAAGCACAAACAGCGCAATGTTGGTCCAGGCCACAGGAATAGGTGCGAAGGCCTGGGGACCTGTCATAATCCATCAGTCTGCAGACCACAAACAAGAGTCCTAGTCAACATGCAAACTCAAGCCAGGAACAAACGAACCAGTGCTCAAGCAGCACTAGTGATATTAGCAGGTATCTGGATTCGGTTTAATCACCACTTCCGGAACAAGGTGATACACAAATAAAATACAACCAATCTGGGCATGAAGAATGGGGACACTGAGGCCAAAGGCTAGCTCTGGGTATGACCTAAAGGTCCCCGGAGTAGCCTGCCAGCCCCATAAGGCACAGGCCACCATGAGCCCTACTGAGCAGAAGCATGCATAGGCCCCTGCGGGTACCCAGGATGTGGGGGCTGGGCTGGGCTGGGGGTCACTGTGCTTGGTCCCTCCCTCCCCGCACCCACTGTGAAAGCCTGAGCTTTAAGGTTCGGAAAGATGCCAGGCCCAGAACCTGGGGATGCAGGCCCCAGGTCACCCGGTCAGGCAGCCAAACAGGCTGGGGACACTGTACAAGTCTCCGGGCCACCCACCCCCTGCAGTGCCGCCTGGCAGACCTCAGGTTTTCATGCAGATTTTCACTTGCTGGACTTGAAGGTCAGAAGAAACAGTCACGGATGAGTAATAGTGGGGCCCTCCACCAGTCTAACTCAAATTTATGGAGGCAGATTTCCAGATAGAGCCTCCCTTTCCCCCTCCCCACGGAGGGAGGCCGCCCCGCGGCTCAAGTCTAATTGGATTTCCACAGCCCCGTGATGATTTTGTGCTCTGCAGTGGCAGCAGCAAGGTTTCTGAAACAGAAACAAAGTCAGGGGCCTGTTTGCTTTGCTTCTGTGGCTGGTATCCCGCTGGGGCCTGAGCAGCCAAGAGAGAGCCTTTCCTTTCCAACAGGTCCTTTTCCACCAGGCTGAACAATGCATCCTCCCTCCCCAGGGCCCTGCGCTCTGTGGCCAAGGTCTTGGTTTTGCTAGCGGTATACATTCAAGGTCGAAGAGCACACTCAGTGCTCCAGAACCCAGCTCCGGGCGGGCACCGTGCAGCCAGGAAGCCCAGCCAAGGGGCTGCCTCCTCTGTTTGTAAGGATCTCCCCACTTCCCACCACCAGTTTCCTCCTTTGCTCATTTTACATTTCACAGACACAACGCCTCTCCGCTGCGGATCTCAGAACACTGAACTACCTGTGTCTCTTTGTGTCCTCTGTCCCTCCAAGTTCTCGCTCTTCCGTATTACACAAGAGAGGTAAACTGAGGCGTGGGGACTCCACTGCTGTCAGAAACTGTCACGCCAAGTCGACTGCTGCCAACACCGACACGTGCACCCAGACCCCTCCCTGTGGGTACAGGAGGGCGACTGCTCGGGAGAACTGGGCAATCGTGTGAGCAAGATGCAAGCGTGTGTGAGAGCCAGTGTGAGCAGGCACGCGACAAACCCGTATGCAAGAGCGTGCATGCCAAGTGTAAGTGTGTGTTGGGGGAGGCTGCGTGCAAGAGTGAGTGTGCACTGCACCTGTGAATGTGCACATAAAAGTAAGGGCGGGGTGAGCATGGGTGTGAGCGGGCACGTGTGGGAACACGGGCGTACACGGGCATGAAGTGTGTGTGAGTGTACAGAGAGGCCTGGACCCCGGGGCCACATTCGCTCCTTGAAACAGCTACCAGGTAAGGACAGGGAGCACCACTCCCGCCCACCACCCCCACGGACTCAGGCACCAAAGCACATGGTCAATGAAAAGGAACAACCCCCAAATCCAGAAGCCCGGTTTCCCCCTTAGCTCACTTCTTCCCTCCCGGCCCCTCCCGAGGCAAGCTGCACCCAGGCCTGGGCTCCTGGGTTCCCGCCCAGCTCCAGCCAGCCTCACTCTCTGACCCCAATTTTCTCACCCTGTAGCACTGCAGCATTTTTCTTAAAGACTAGGAAAAAATCCTTCTTACTTCCCCAGGGAGCAATAAATACAAGGATTATGGAAGTGACATTCTGAAAGTGCTCTGAACTGCTTGGAAGAAAAGGAACAGACAAAAGACAGGGCATTTTGGCCCAGACTTCACTCAGAAACACGGGAGGTTCTGTCCCCAGGGAGAGGACGGCTCATCTGCAGTGGCCCCCCATCTGCCTGCCTCGGGCGCTGCGCCCAAGCCAGTAGCAGACAGCCCAGGTCTCTGGTAGCAGGGCTCATCTGACGGCCTGAACACAAAGACAGGGTCCCGCAGGCCCAGAGAAGCTGCTGTCTGCAGACGGGCACACATTCTACTCCCCAAGCAGCGCCTTCCCTCATCTGGAAGCAATTTGCTTTTCCTCCCACCAAATGAGTGAGCTAAAGGAGAGGGCCTGCCCCCCACCCACCCCTACCTCAGTGACCAGCAGAACACCTGAGAGTAGCCAAAACCAGGCACAGGGTCAGCCTGGCCAGCACATGGGGCATTTGCTCACTGTTGTCCTAAACATTCGGTCCCTTTGCCCTGGATACAGACAACAGTCCAGAGCACAAACTCTGGAATCAGACTGACCTAAGCTGACAGCCGGCTCCACCACCTTGCAGCTCTGTGGCCATGGGCAAAATGTTTAACTTCTCTGAACCTCGGCTTCCCCCTAAGTAAAGTGGAGAGAGACTGGCTGTGAGGATTAAACCAGACACATGAAGAGTCTACGCCATGCCGGACACACGCTAAGCACTTGGTGGGTAACAGTCGTAAGTGTCGTTGCTGTTGCTCAGCTGATTCTGTACACAGCAGCCATGGAGACCCTTCTGAAATGCAGGCAGCTCTCTCACTCCTGTGCGCAAATCCCTCCGTGGCTCCTAACTCTCCTGCCATAAGAACTACAGCCTTCAAGGCCCTGTGGGATCCGAGTCCCATAACCTTCCCCTCCCCCGGCTCACTCCACTCCAGCTGTACTGGCTTGAACACGTGCTCCTACCTCAGGGCCTTTGCACCTCCTGCCCTGGAAGGCACCTGTGCCAGATATTCACAGGCTCACTCCATCACCTTCATCCCATCTCCCTTAAATGTCACCTCCTAGGTAAGGCCTTCCTTCTGCACTCCTTGACCCCTGCCTCCTCCTCCCACCCCCTTCCCAGCTTCTGTTTCCTCCATAGCTGTTGCCACCACCCAACAGACTATAGGATTTTAATTGTTTATTGTCTGTCTCCTCCACCAAAACACCAGCTCTTAAGGGCAGGGATTTTTCTTCACTCCTGTAGTCCCAGAGCTTAAAACAGTACCTGGCCCAGAGGAGCGCCTCAAACAGGTGTGGGATGAACCAGTCTGAGGACACTCAGAGTGAACCCAGCAGAGGCGAGGACCAGAAACGTGAGCCCCAGGCCAACTCTCCACCCACCAGGTGTCAGTCCTTGGAGGCTGGGCAGCCTCACTCCAGCCAATTCTCAAGGTCGCTGTCAGGAGACAACAATAGTAAGACTACGCCTAAGTATATGCTTCCATGCCTGGCAGGGTGGGGAGCCCTCCAGAAATGGAAGACCCCAAAACTATTTCTCCCAGCAGCCAAATGTCACTCCTGGGTTGGCCCTGAATGCCGAAAGGAAACCACAGAGAGTCACAGAGACACAGTTCCTGCCTCAAGGAGTCCAGCTGAGTTGGGTCGGGGGTCCCCGGACAGGGACACACAGTCCTGCTCACCACTGAACCCCAGGTCCCCACCATAAATGCCTGCACACCATAAGTGCCCAGTCGGTGTTTGGCAAAGGCATAAATTAATGAATCCCACACGGATAAGCATGCAGAGAACAGAAAGATAACCAATATGAAAATCCCGAATAAACAGCAGTGGAACTAAAACAGCATGCGGACAGCAGCTACCACGGATGGGGCTGACAAAAGCAGGGAACATGTTTTCACTAAGTCACGTCAAGGGCAAGGGTGTTCTGAGGAAGACACCAGGAAACTGGTGAAGACAGCCATGGGGAACAAGTTCTGGAAACTTCTCCCCAGTGAACACACTCAGGAAGCGGCCAAAACTCTGACTCCACAGCTCACGACAACGCACTCGGTCGATACTGGCTGTAATTGTCTCAGTCCTCATTATTCTCCTGACACTCTGATGGAACACGCTGGAAACTAGGCAGAACACCTGGGTTCTAAGTCGGGCTCTTCCACCTAGGAGCAGGAGCTGGGGCTGCCTGTGCGCACTCGTCTTCCTCACTCACAAAAGGACAAGCTGAGTGCAGCACCGTCCCGGCCAGCTGGATGCTGGCACTCCCTTCTCCGGGACTCACCCACTCAGTGTGCCAGTACCAGCTGAGTGACCGCTTCGTGCCGATGCCTTTCTAGACGCTGGACGTGCGGCCGTGAACACACTCAGCAACGCCCCTGCTCCCCTGGCGCTCCCTGTCCAGGGCGGCGCTGCCTTTGCAGGCACCAGCCCCTCAGAACATCCGGCCCTCAAATGACATTACCTTTTCCTCCTGTGAGAAAAAGGACTCTCGTTTGCAAAGGGCCTTGAGCTTTTGCTGAGGAAGATGCCAAGTCCACACTCTTCAGGACAGTGCGAGCTTCTCTGAGAAGCCAGCAGCCTTGAACGCTGAGGATGGTCCTGCGAACGAGCCCTTCCTCCAGCTCCCACAGAGCCATCACCCTTCCCACTTTGCAGAGGAAGAAGCGGAGACTTCGCTCATGTCAGACTTGTCTGGTGGCCAAGGCTAAGTGGACCAGGACTCCCGAGTCCTAGTTCAGTCTCCCTTCCATGTGCACGACCGTGCCTGGCTCACTGAGCTGGAGAAGAGAGGAGCCCTCCAGGAAGAGACGGTCGCAAGAGATCACGGCACTCAGGGGGCACTCCCTCATCTCAGGCCTGCTGTGTGCAAAGCCCTTGCTGCAGGGCCCCCAAGCTGTGACTCTACCCTCCACCCCCAGGGCCAAGCCAACGGCTGCAGAAACACTGAGCCAGCCAGACAGGTGCCACGGACTTCCCTAGCGAGAAAGGCTCCTTCCACCCAGAGGTGGGGCCCCTGTTTCCAGGAAGCAAAGACTGGGCCCAACCGAGAAGGTCCCTAGGCTTACGACCCCTTCTCAGAGTCAGCCCGTCCTCTCCCCTCCTCCCGCCGCACTGCAGACCCACCCACCCTTCCTAGGTGGGACCTTATTTGGGGCTCCCTGGAAGCCGTCTTAAAAATGGCAAAGGCAGGTGTGTGAAGATTCTTTCAAGAAATCTGCCAACACCACTGCTGACTCAGTCTCCACAGAGTGCAGTGGGCTCACCTAGTGGGGTGACACCTCCTTGGGAATTCCGGTCCAGGGAAGAGGGAGGCCCAGAGGAAGGGACATGCGACCCGGAGAAACAAGCAAATGAACAGGTCCAGAGTGGCAGTCTCCATTCAGAGTGATATTTCCGGCACCCAGACAGCTGGAGCGAGGCTGCCAGCCTTTGCCCACAGACTCCCAGGCCACCGTGTGGGTGGCAAAGAGGGGCAGAACAATGAGCTAACCAGAGTCGCCCTCTGTCTCAAAGGCACTGTGTGTCCAGACACAGCAGACAATGGGACAAGGCGCGGACACGGGGTCAGCCCAGGTCAAGGGTGCCAGTCGGGCTGCAGTCAGAGTGACAGAAGACAAGCGCAGACCCTGGGTGGCTGTGGTAAGTCCACGAGGCCCTGAGAAGAAATCCACGCTAGGCAAGACAGGACGAGGGGATGCCATTTCACAGAGCAGTCGTAGGGAGCACGCTCCAGGTGTGTTTTCTGAACGTGCATGTGTAGGCTGGGGACGGGAGGATGCCGGGGAGATGGATCACAAGGCTCCAGGGGAGGAGGACTCAGACCGAGTGGAATGGTATCTAGGAAGTTATCTTAGGCAACATGACATCTAACCTCACACCCTCAACACAACGTCCACGACCAACGCACATGGGTTTTGCTAGAATCCCCGCAACAATGGGGAGCGCACTACCTCCTGGGTACCCATTTCTCTGCTGGATGGCTCAACTGTTAGAAAGTTCCTCCTGGACCTGAACCCAAATCTGATCCCCTGGAACCCCTCGCCCATGGGCCGAGGTTGGGTCCTCAATCCTATATTTGCTGGAAGACTGTTACTATGCCACTCTCCCGTAGCATTCCATAAAAGTAATTTCCAGGCAAAATGAACATTCCCAAATCCTCATCCAATTTCCATGCAGTATAGTTTCCACCCTCATAGTCACCCTCCCTGGATGACTTCGGATTTGCCAATGTCCCAACCAAAATTAAGTAAACCCAACGCTGAAGATGTGGGCTGACCGATTGTGGGCCAAGTGCCACACCCAGGATGGTACTGTGCTTCTTAGCAACCACATGGCATGGTTAGCTTATATTTTCTTTCATTTATTCTCATTTGTGTATTCAGTCAACAAACATTAGCTGCCTACTACATGCTAAGCACTAAGCTAGGTACAAGGGATAATGAGAAAAATGTCATGTCATCTTTGTGTTCGAGGAGACAGCCAACTTAGATAAAAACAAAACCAGATAAAATTATGGGGAAAAGGGCCAGGCCCAGTGGCTCACACCTGTAATCCCAGCACTCTGGGAAGCAGAGGCAGGAGATCGCTTGAGCTCAGGAGTTTAAGACCACCTGAGCAAGAGTGAGTCCCCACTTCCACAGATAAACAGAAAAATTAGCTGGGCATGGTGGCACACACCTACAGTTCTAGCTACTCCAGAGGCTGAGGCAGGAGGATCACGTGAGCCCAGGAGTTTGAGGTTGCTGTGAGCTATGATGACACCACTGCACTCTAGCCAGGGTGACAAGAGTGAGACTCTTCTCAAAAGAAAAAAAAATTATGGGGAAAAGAACATGCTGCTTAAGGGGTCTTGTAGAGGTACTTACTAGAGGCACCTACCCCGGCAGGGAAGGAGGACACCAAGGAAAGAGATGGTGCCTGGGGTGAGTCTTAAAACAACACAGACTCCTGCTGATGGCCATGGTGAAGCAGGTCTGCATTTACCCTCTCACCTTAAACAACAAAAAAACCAGAAGGAACATGGGAAACTACTCCGGACACCGGACAACAGGCAGCACGAGACTGTCATCCCCAACAGAAGGGAAACAAGAAAGGTGAGGCCTGCGATGGCCCAGCTTACTGCCTGGAGACAGCTTCCCGACGGCAGCCCAGAGAGGGGGGACTCGAGTGGAGTCCAGAGGTCAAACCAAGTCGAGGAGACAGAATTAGAGTGCAGCAGCTGGGATGTTTAGGGCGGAATACCTGAGAGGAGGGGACTGCACAGAGAGAGCACAGGGAGACCGGTGCAAGAGTGGCCTGGAAGCCCTGGCTGGTCTGCATACTTGTGGGGCAACACTGCACAAGACGGAGAAAAGAACCACTGGGAAGCAAAGGCCAAATAACCTGTGGAGCACACAAAGGGCCGGAGAGAATTCACATCCCACCGGTGACAGCAGAAACCTCCAAACACACAGGGCATGCAGTGGAGCCCTCAGAAGGGTGTTGCCGTGGGGAGAGGCTAAATTAGCCCTAGACTAAAGGCTGCTCTGGAGCCCCCCTAACAAAGCTTAAAAGCAAACCTCAAACATATAAAACTGATCCCAAGTAATTTAGATGCATGCCAGAATAAAGTCCAGTACTATTTAAAGAAAAATAACAAAACCCAGCACCCGTCAACATTAAATTCACAATGTCCAGCATCCAATCAAAAATGAGCAGGCATTCAAAGAAGCAGAAAAATATGGCCCATGATCAGGAGAAAAAAATCGATCAATAGAACAGACCCCAAAATAACAGAGATGATGAAACCAGTAAATAAGGATGAAAAAACAAGTATTATAAGTATGCTCTATATGTTCAAGAATGCAGAGGAAGACAAAAACATGATGAGGAAAGAAAGAAAAGATATTTTTTAAAAAGACTCAAACAGAACTTCTAGAGATGAAAAATATAATATCTGAAATGAAAAGTATACTAGAGGGAATTATTAAGATCAGATTAGACACTGCAGAAGACTTGGAAGACATAACAATAGAAACTACCCAAAATGAAGCACAGAGAGAAAAAAGGCAAAAAAATTAACAGAGCTCAGCAACCTATAGGACAGTATCAAAGTCTAATATACATATTATTGGAGTTCTAGAAAGGAGAGAGAGAGAAATGGGGACAGAAAAATACTTAAAGAAACAAGGGCGGAACAAATTTTCAAATTTGCTAAAACAATGCAGGATGGAGGGAGGCATTTCAAGCAAGATGGATCACACTAAAGACAACCAGAACAAGTAACCTGCATTACAGTAACAAAAAGGACAAAGAGGCTCCAGGTGGGGAACAATGAGGCCCCATGGGAGCAGCCCCCTGGACCTCCCTTTGCAGGCCAAGGGGTGAACCACCTTGCCCTAGACAAGTACAACTGATTTTTTGAACCTAAAGGCAGACTTTGCGGTTTCCTAAGCAGAGGGTACAGAGAACGGAAGAGAGGTTTGAGATCCAGCTGTGACATCTGAGCCCTCGGCCTGCCCCTCTCCCATAAGAGGCCAACCCAGCCAAGATGGGGCCCAAGGATGGACCTCATTTGCAACAAAAACAGAGGCAATGAAAACATCCTGCCCATCTCAGGAGGTTCTTTCTCCTGTGACTGCTGGAATCAAATTAACTCTTAAGCCAGAAATTACCTCAGGGATCATAAACCCCGTACTTTACAGATGAAAAAAATCTAGGGCCCAGAGAAGTAACACAACTTGCCCAAGGCCAGCTGGGGCTCGTGACTCCCAGTGTGCTGCTCTTTCTGCTGACCCACCCTGCCTGTCACGGTCCCATGGCACTCTGGTACCCTGCCCCGCTGTGGTCGACACGTGCTGTCTCCACACATCCACTCTGGCTCAAGGCACAGACAGAAGCCCAGCATCGCTGAGCTCCTGAACTTCCACTGAGGAAGCGCTCAGTGTAGCCTCCTGCATGGGCACTGAGCAAAGGGTGCTGCCCCACCTGACCCTGGAGAAGGGAGGAAGACAGCAGGGCTCCCTAAGGACTCAAGGCTGGAGCTGTCCCCAGCCTGACCTCAGTCTGAGAAGGACAGAGAAATAGAGACAGCCGAGAGATGCAGAAACTGACCCACCAAGCCAGCAGATGGCTATTACCAAGAATCCCCAAGAGGCAGGGATGGGGCTGGCAGGGAGGACATTCCTCTGGGCTCTAAATCCTGCTCCCTTATCAGATGGGCCCTGAGCCGCGCCTTCCTCCAGGAAAGTCACAGGAAGGAAGAGGAAATCGGCTTGAACTCTCCTTGTCTCCGCACCCCTCTGCCGCAGTCCCCTCCCTCAGCCCCCTCTTCCCTGCGGGCTCTGGGTTGGGCAGCACCTCTTCCCAGAGGTTAAGAATGAGCAAATTCTTGGGCTATTCCTGGAACCTCGATTTTTATCATCCTTCCATTCTCGTCAATTCTGAGAGGCTAGCGGCTGGCCGGGAATGCCGGAGAGATCTGAGCCCGGCCCACCAAACCCAAAATAACCCCACACGTGCCTCTCTCAAGTCCTCATGGATTTGGCCATTTTGGGTGCGTGCATGTTTTCTTCCAAAGCTGCCCACAGGCTCCGTGAGGTCCGCCCTGAGGCGCCCGGGCAGAGCTGAGGAAGACAGGAGCAGGCAGGGGTGGGAGAGGGGGGCAGAAGCGACAGAATCTAGGTCAGAGTCCAGGCAGCCCGGCTCCAGCCTCCCCTGCCCGGAAACGCAAGGAAAACCAGCCTGAGCTCCCTCAGCTGTGACACTCCTAGGCAGCGGCCCCCTCTTCCCTCAAGGGCCTCCACCTCTTTGGGAAAAGTGACACCACCCCCGCCAAGGCCTGCGGACACTCTGACAAGGGGCCCCTACTGCGGTAGGAAGAGATCCCGGCCTCCTCTCCTGAGGTGTTGCGAAAGCCCCGCGATTATGAAGATGGATGGTTTTAAAGCAAGCAAGTGGCCTAAGTGTCCTGAGGAAATGGATGAGATTAGGGACACGTCTCTTTTTAGACCACAAGTGCAGTATTCATTCATTCAAAAAATATTTGAGTGTCCACCAGGTGCCAGGCAATGAGATAACAGGAAACGCGCCAGCAAGGGGGAAACCAAGCCCTCTGCTCTTCAGAAGGAACACAGTGACAGTGTGCCACAAGACAGATCTGGGAGAGACGTCAGAAACATCCCTGCCTACGCGAGGACTCCAGTGAGAGTGCAGAGTCTGGGGCCTGTAAGTCAGCTCTGTCGCAGGCAGCAGGGACACAGTTTGGAGTCGTGGAGGGTGGGCAGTCCTGGCTGCAGGGTCAGAAACGCCAGGGTCCACCACTGGGTCTAGAACATGGCAGCACCTACGTTTCAGTTCCTGCCATAAATCAGGAACATGTCAGACGTATTTGATTTAAGACAGTCACCCACGACCACAAAATAGAAATTGCCTTCCTAGGTGCTGCGTTAAAGCTGCACCTTTGTCCTGCGAATTCCTATGAGGGTTTCTGGGCAATAACTGCCAAGCTCTGGAGGGGTGGGGAGGTCCCTGGAGTCCTCTCTGCCGAAATTCCGGCAGGAGGAAAAGGCCGAGGAATTACTGCTTTGGCGGCAATGCTGGGCAAGGCGGGAAAAGGCAGGGGGGCTGCGGGTGCCAGCCCTGTCTCTAGACATCACCCCCAAAGCTGAGCTACTGCCACAGCTGCACACACGGACGAGACTCCTGAAGACCAAAGAGCCTCCAGAAGAACAAATACCTAATGGCATGATTTTGGGCTGCTGAAATTTTAAAGGGAGGGGGTCTTCCCCTCAATCCCTCAAACTGTGGCTGGCCCACTGAGTTTCTTTCCATATTTGTAACTCACTCTCCCCTTCCTACTTCCCATCAATAAATACTTGCTGAGGCCCACTGTGTGTCAGGCACTAAATCCCCACCCCCTCCCCTACCCCCACAGAAGCTCATGGTTGGGGTAGGGGTGGCGTCAGGCAGCCTTGAGCCCTGGTTCAGCCACCGCAGCAGGGTAAGGGTCTGCAGCTGACTCCCTCCCACTGCCCTGAGGGTGCTCGGAGGCTGACTGGCTGTTATGGGTGAGCTGGAGACCAGACCCTGCCTCTCCAATTCTCTTCTTTCCTCTGGCCCATTAGGCAGAATCTCAGACCACAAAACTCAATGTATCTGGTTCAGGGACTGCTACCCCCGACCAACGGAGAAAGGCTCTGCTATCTAAAGAATCACCCTCCACCTTCTCCCTTGCCCCAGAGCAGGCGGCAGGTGAGCTCACACTCAGGAGCCAATTGCCCCCAACGCCTGGCTCACAAAGAGAGAGTCGAGTCCACCCACCTCAGGTGACGGGCGCAGCACCACCAGAGCTAGCAGCGATGTGCACCCAGGAAACCAAAGCAGCTTCCCCTCTTGGCATACGTGTGTTCTACAAGTACCATTAGCATCCCAAAGGCCAGCAGCTCCAGCAGTGTTTGCAGAGGAAAAGACCATGTGAATGTTTCAGGTCCTCCAGCTCCAGGGCTCTGAAGGCTTCCCCCTATCAGGCTCGATCCGAGTATCAGGATGTGAGCTCCTCGCAGGCAGAGGCCCACCCGGCCCATCTTTTCCAGCCTGCAGCGTCCAGGCCACGAGCAGGCTTGAAGCACCCACCAGTTCACCCAGCCCTGGCATGGTGGCCGTGAGCCTTGCCTACCCACCCGTCTCTAACCTCCCTCTCCGCCAGCTGAGTGTGGTCCCTCTGGGAAAGCCACACACCTATACCAGAGACGCCGCCACTGCTGTGTTCCCAAAGAACAGTCCTCAGAGCCAAGGCATAGTCCCCCGGGCATGCTCAGGGAAGAGCCACCCCTATCCTTACAGGGACATCTGATTGATTAAACAGCTGAGAGTCATTTGGATAAGCAGTGAGTAAGGCAGATGATGAAACTGGGTAATATCATTTTTTATGTCAAATTAGGCATGAGACTTCCTAGCTGGGTCATAGCAGGCACCTGCTCTGGGTCCTACACAGAGGGCTCCGGCCACCTCTACAGCAATCTCACCCCTTCCTACTTGGCTTGCTGCCCTCACAGCCCACTCCTGGGGGCCACAGGTGCCGTGGGACCAAACCCCAGGGGGAAACGAGAGAAATGGATAACACAGAAATAGGTGCTTGACAGTCACAAACACACAGGGCCAAGACTGACCTACCCCACGCTTGGCTGAAGCTCTGGTATCGCTCAGCGCATCTGGGCCAAAAGACACCACAGGCCCTTGAGGAATCAAGGAATCAAAGTGCCCAATAATTGCTTGTCTCAGTGACAGTCTCACCCTTGAGCATGCTGACGTTTTAATCCACTCTCACAGCCACGGGGAACCAACAACGGGGGCGTGGAGATGTAAGCAGAGAAGTTAGGAATCAGAGGGGCCTCCTGGGTCTCTGTTTATGGGGAATTTACCTACTAAACGCCTCGAATTAGCAGAGCTGCAGCAGGCTGAGGCCCTCCATCCAGTTTTTCCAGTCCCTTGGCCAAAAGGAGTTGCTGAGGTTTCCCGTCCTGCCTGTGATGCCAGACTCCTCAAAGGCCTGCAGAGTCAGCACCGCGTGTTGTCATCAACACAGAGCGCCGGTAAGCGTGAAGCCTGGAAGCCGGTCAGACTCATTAATCCTGCGACGGGAGCACAATGCTGGCACCCCTAAGTCACCTGGATGCATCGGGGGGCTCCCAAGTGGGGCACAGGGCCAGGCAGTGCTCCCTTCCCACCGCAGCCTTCAGCGACTCCCGTCACTGAGCGCCGCGGCTCTCCCACGGCACCATCGACAACGGCCCAGAGCTGAGCTGCAGGGGTGCAGGACACTTCAGAGTGAACCTTTTCGGCCACAAAACATTTCTTTTCCAAGACATGCAGAGAGAGATCAGGGAGATGACAAAACACCAAGGAGTTTCAAATGTGAAAGCCCACTCTGCCTCTGTTCTTGTTTGACGAACACACAAAGCGCCAGGCGGATGACAGGCAGGAGAGCGCTGCCGTGCGAGGACAGTGTACTGTATCCGGTCCGCCTCGGACCCTGGAGAGGCGAGTCTCACGCAGCACCAGTGCTGGGGAGAACTTCTCCACCATAGCAGCCCCGACACTGGGACTCGGGGTTCATTAAGGACGTGTCACTGGCCCCTCAACCTGCCTCTTCCTACCCCTCCTGCCCTTGGTGACATTTCACAGGAAGGGAAGCCAGGTGAGAAGAGACAACTGTAGAAACGAATACCTTGTGGGAAGTGAAATGTCACGTCCATCATGAGTTGGCTGAGAAGGAAAAGCGAAGTCTGTGAATCACATAGACCCAAGCCGTCCTATTCTACCCGAGGTTAGGATGGGACGGGGAGGAGCCTGAGGACCGTCTGTGCAGTGTTGTTGAGCAATGAAAGAATGAAATCCCAGCAGAGGCCTGGGCTTGGGGTGCCCAGCTGGCTCTATTAATGACCTATTACTCTTTGACTCATTTTTCAGAGGTGCAGGTACCAAGAAGCCAAGCTCTTGGCAGCTTTCAGAGGGCAAGAAGGTTCCCCTGCTACAGCTCTGGGCAGCCTGGGGCAGGATACACTGTCTACTACAAAGCGTAAACCTCTCCCAGCACCAGCCCCCCACCCACACACACACACCCCGAATCCACCTCAAATGATACTCTAACCCAACATGCAGATTAAGTGTCCTGCCCTTGCCAATTTCCCTGGCTGACTCATATGGGAGCAACAGTGGGCTGAGAAGAGAAGGGGCTTGCATTATCTTCCAAAGATCTGTGGAGTCTATTTGCAAATATTCTAATTCTCCTGCTCCCGGGCACTGGGAGGGAATGTGCATCCATGCCCTCCCCTCGCTGAACACAGATCGCTTTGACATGATGTGGCCAGTCCTCTGCTCGCCCCCGAGGTTCGCTGGTCCTGTGCCTTGCTTTCTTTCACCCGCAGTCGGTGGATATTATAATTGTGACGCTTCAGGGCCTCGATGTCAAGAGGTCTCCTAGATTCTGTTTTCACCTAAAAGGCGAGTTTCCTTGACGGTGGGAAACCACACAGCAGGGGAGAGGCCCAGCTGAGAGCCCGCGCCAACCACCAGGTGTGTGAGTGAAACTCTCTTGCGCAGTCCAGGCCCGCAGCCGCCAGCTGACCGCCACCGCATTAATGAGCTCAGGCGAGACCACGGAGCCCAGCCTGGATGGCTGCCCCACGGTATGGGAGCAAATAAAAGAGTGGTTGTGTTAATCCACTCAGTTTGGGGGTGGTCTATTATGCAGCATAGATAATTGAAACAAAACGCATTCAGCAAGTCTATGCAGCCATTGAGAAGAATGAGGTCGCTCTGCATGCACCGACGCGGGAAGATGACTAAAGTGGCAACACGGTAAGTCAAAAACAATTCTATTACAGAAATCGAGAAGATGAATCAGTGGATGGCTGGATGCTAGTCTATCATAAAAATATCTGGAAAGAATACAAACCAAAGTATTATCGGTGATTATCTCTGAAGGGTAGGATTATGGGAGAGCTTCCTTTTCTGAAGTTTATGCAGTGTTTGAATATTATAATGAGTTTGTACTATTTTTGCAACCAAAAAAAAAGATGCTTTTAGAAAATTTACCTTGCATTCTGCTTACAAGCTAATTTTTCCTATAACATCCCTTTTCATGCCCTCATTCCACCGTTCAGGGACAAATACAAGATCCCCACCACGGCCTCTGAAGCCGGGGCTCCTGGGTGGCGCCCCTCCCCCTGCTGGTGGCCAGGCTGTGGCTGTGACAGTCTCCTGTAAGGAGCAGTCAGTGCCCCAGTGCAGGGAGGACGATGCAGGACACTGTCCTGTCAAGGGCAGGGTGGGGTGGAACTCTCTCTGTGGATCCACAGAGAGACTCAGGGACAACGGGGCTGGGGCCGAGGGAGGGGTGGGATTGGGGAGGTGAAGGAAGGGGCTCTCTGAGTGGCCGCAGGGCTGGCTGGGGAACTTGGAGGTCAGGGTGGAGGTGGGCATGGCCTGGGTGGAGCAGGAGGTTGGCCCGCAGTGGAGGCCAAGACGGGCAGTTCCAACCCCCTTCTCTCCCTGCCACCCACGGCCTGGATGGTGGGTAGCGGTCCCAGCCCGGAGCTTCCTCCCAACCCCACCCATCCCCAACAGCAAGTCAGTGGAAGCCAATCTGAACTGCTGCTAATTTAGAGTGACTCACACCATGGGCGATGCTGTCAGCGCCCCCCCACACACACACACACACAGACACACGCGCGCGCGCGCGCGCGCAGGTTCCACATGCTGCAGACAGCACTCATAATAGTCAACAAATCCAAACTCTGGCTTCAAACCTAATTGTCTTCCTGGGGGACCCAAGAGCTCTTCCTCACTCAGGTCTCTGCAATCTACATATCCAGTTTTTAAACAAAGCTGTTTAGAATCTTCCAGGATTGAGACAAGTGGAAAATTGCAAGCCCAGACCTCTACCTCATTTTCTCTAAAACAAAACATGTCACTCTGCAGGTTCACACACCCAGAAATACATGATCCATTCAAACCCAGTGGGCACCCTGCCCTTCTGAGCCCTCCGGTCAGGCCTGGCCCGGAGGGGGATCGGGGACTTGCTGAGAAAGGATTTGCTCCCTCAGTCCCTGGCGCCACCCGTAGCACTTGCTGGGGAGCTGAGTCCCCACACGTGGCAGGGGGCCAGAGGAGAGGCCACAGACAGGCTACCAGCTACTGTGCTGAGGTTTTACCTGCCAGCTAAGGAAGGCACTCACACCACAGGTACATACGGCCCTTTGGCGAGGGCACAGGTGGGCTCTCCACTGAGTCCCAGAACAATGCAGGAGAACACCCTCCCACACAAACCCATGTGGCACACCCAGCCACACTCATGTGCGTGCACGGTACACACACACAGACACACATGTGTGCAAGGCTGTACCCTGTTTCAACACTGCTCTGAGTACCCCCCACCCAACATCACCTCCCTCGCCGTCCACTGCTCTCAGAGGCCCTCTCCCCAGCGCTGAACCTGACACACTCCCCTCGCTGGGAGCGGAAGGACCAGACTGTGTATGCTGCCAGAAACACGTGCACCCCGTGGCTGGGGGAGGTGTGCCCACGAGTGTGCACACAGCCAAGGTCACCGCCCACCAGGGCCCAAGGAGGCTGCCCCAGGCAGAGTTAGACTTTGTTCCAGTTGTACAATAATATATTCACTTTAATTTTTGTTTGTAACCTGAAGAAGGGCCATTTTCTAAATTTGCACAAAGGTGCTGTAAAGGTTAGCAGCAGCCCTAAGCTACCAGGGCCCAGGCCAAGGCCTCACCAAGATCCTGCACCAGAGACCACAGGGTCCTCCAGCTTCCTACAGTGACAGTCAAGCCTTCCCAACAAGGGGGGAGACTCCAGGGGGAACCCCCTGAGCTTTCTGCCTCTTCAGACCCCCTGGATCATTCTCCACCCATCTTTTCCTATTCCCATCACCAGGTCAGAGGCTTTAACACATGCGGGCCACTGAAAGAAGAACTGGCCACAAGGCTCTCAGGAAGTGAATACTCAGTGCATCATCAATTTCCAGCCACCCACTGTAAGGCGGGGGTGAGGGAAGACACAGGTGGGGCAGCAGGGGTGTGGCAAATTCAAAGGCACAGGTAACAGTGAACAATGTCCAAAAAAATTGACATTTGGCTCCAAAGTGCAGACTGAGACATGCAGGGCATGAAGCGCAAGAAGCCAGCAAGAGGGCTTCTCCGTCTCCCATTCTCAAGAGCCCCAGCCTGGTTCAAGCTGAGTTTCTGTGTTTGGGGTTCGAGAGCAGGGAAAGGGCTGGGAAGCTTTCCTGCACCCAGGCAGTCTCAGTTCATTATGCTGTGGCTAAGACCGAAGCTGGAATTATTAACTTGTAGGGCTGCAGTCCAGCAATGGAGCCTTCCAGCTCTTCACTGCAGAGGGCAGGAGGCAGAGAGTTAAAATGAAAGTAGCGGCAGAGCCCGCAGCACAGGACGAAATCAGGCAGCAGACCCCTAACCCTGCCCCGCCAATGAGCGTGGGGCAACCACCTCTGTAAGCAACCTCTGCCCGCACCCCTTGGCTCCCATCAGAAATCAGGGCCTCCGGTATATTCGTTAACTCCCTGCTTTCCTCCGCAGTCCACCTCCAGGCCAAAGGAAGAAGAATTAGGGAAGCCCCAGGACTGGAAGCCACAGACCAGGCATGCCCTCGGCCACTCAGAGCCAGAAGGAACCTCGGCAACAGCGGATCACCCAGCCAGCCCTGCGGGTGAGGAAACCGGCCTAGGAAAGCTATTAACCTGCCAAAGGTCACACTGCAGTTAGAGGCAGGAGCCGGAGCCAGGAGGACCTGCCACCCCAGAGCTGGTCACATTCCAGAGGCTCAAGAGCATGACCAGAATGGCAAAACCGAAGCCCTCGGAGGCCACGGCCACCGGAGAGGATAAGCTTCCTGTCTGCAAAGTCCTTCGCTCAGGTCTCCCTCACTGGGTCACCTGGCTGGAAATGGCTGGTGACGTCAGGAGCTATCTGTCTCCCCAAGGCCAGGTGGGCACCCTGTGGAGCCCCCACCCAGTTCTGCGTGGCACGGCCACCAGGAGCAGGCCCCACAGGCTCTGTGATGGCGCAGGCTGTGCCGTGCAGCGGGGCTGTCACGCCCTTGTCCTCGGGTCCTGCCCGCCCTGCCACCTGATCTTCACCAGACGGATTTTCCTCAGCCCAGGCCCCTGTGCCCAACGGCAATGCACAGTCCAACGACAGGCGGTGCCCCAAATCCCAGAGCTGCGAGGATGAAAGCAGACACCCATGCAGGCCCCGGGGAGGAGGGAGGAGGGAGGAGGACTCAAAATGGGAGCTCACACATTCCTGCTGCAAGCAGGCTCAGGGAGGGACCCAGCGGATTCCCAGGCCGCAGGGCTGCAGTAAGCAAGGCAGGCGCTGCAGTCCCGGCAGCTGGCGGCAGCCACCTAACGCTGCAGAGGGGCTCCTGGCCCTCGCCGCTGCCGCTGTAGAGAAACGACAGCCACCTCAAGGGACTCTTGTGAAAGTTACATGAGACTTAAATGGCAACTTAGTATAATTAAATTAAATTAATTGTGGACATATGTAAAGGGTCTGAAACTGTCCGAGGATGATGACAAACATGAATACCAGCATCCTAAGTGTAACGTGCTAAGCACGGCAGGACAGTAAGAGATCTGAGGCCCCTCTTGGGCCACCAAATAATCCCTGCTGGAACGCACAGACAAGGGAATCTTTCGGCAAGATAAACCACCAGCCAGCACCACTCTGGCCCTCTCCCTCCTTGCCAGCCACAGCACTGGGTTCACAGAAGCCAACAGGGAGAAGCCACAGGGATAAAACGCACATAAATTAAAACATAAAAAGGCCTCGGTTTGTAGCAGTACCCCAAGGAACCTGAATCTGCACCATCCACAGCCGGCCCGGCTCTGGCCCACAGTAGCTCTGCAGGGCCCGGATGCGCAAGCCTAGGGACAAAGAATAAGCCCCCAGCAAGACCCCAGGAGGCTGGCAGAGCAGAAAGAGGACCCAGGGCATTCCTGCAGCCACGTAGGTATAGAGGAATGGAGGCCCGAGGACTGGCCAGGGTTCCCAGTTTCTTTTCTGGCCTGCTGGTGGGAGGCCCCTCCACCCTCGCTCCCAAGCTTGCTGGGAGGAGACAGGAAGCAGGAAGCTACAGACCTCTCCCTCAGCTTCCTCCACAAAAATGGGGAGGCCCAGAAAGAATCTAAGAGTACCGTCGGCCACCAATCAGAAATGGGGGGATTCCATAGAGTTGAGCTAAAAAAAAGAAAAAAAGAAAGAAAATAAAACAGTTTGGAGAGGGTAATTCTCTCCTGGCCCAATTTAAGGAGCTTATAAATCAAAAGCGAGGGCAGAGGGCAACTAGGAAATGTCAACATCCTCGTCTATCCTCCCCAACCCACAGGGAAAGGGCAAGAGAGACCTTGACTTTAGACAGAGTTTGTCTGTAGTGCAGTGGCGCAATCACAGCTCACCGCAGCCTTGAACTCCCAGGCTCAAGCGATCCTCCCACCTCAACCTCCCAAAGTGCTGGGATTACAGGCGTGAGCCATCGTGCTTGGCCACAGAGCTTATAACGCACAGACTTTCAGAGCCCCTACCACATACAACAGGCCCAGACTGACACTGACCTGTTTTCTTTCAATTTCCTGTAATCACTTTGGCGGTTGACAAATAAGAGAAGATCCCAGGATATTCCTGCAGGAAAATAAAAAAATCAGGTCATCACTTCGGTATGAAGCCACTCTAGGGTGAATTCTGTCCAGCAATGACCACTTTTCAGAGCAGGTGTCTCCCACCAAGAACAGGCCAGAAATGGCAAACAGGCACAGCTGCTGTGCCAATCCCACTCAGCTGGTGGTGGGTACCCAAAGCATTATGAGGAGAACCCAAGCCCTGCTCTGCAGGAAAACAGCAGCAATCGATTACTGATGTCTGCTAGGGACAGTTACAGAAGTAGCAGAGTCCACGCCACATATCTGCCATCCCTGGGCTACACCCCTGGCATCCAAGGACTTAACATTTACAATTGTGACCACTCACCAGTGACCCAAAGTTTCAGGATACATAGAAATGTATACAACTTTAGAGAAATGCATCTGGTTCACACTGGCTGTGACCTGGGGTGAAGGCACAGGCGGCTGCTGTTCTCATCTCTACCATCCAAAGCTGCTCTCACAGGACAGTAAACACTTGGTGGAAATGGCCATCAAGTAAGAGCGAAAACTGCAGCAGAAGCTGAAAGGGCAGCTAACCTGGGGTGTGAGGATATATACAGGAAACACTTGACTCTCTGCGGAAACATGACTCCAGAGAAAGCCAGGCCCGTGCACAAGTATTGCTGTGGACGCGAATTTGGTATGAGAGAAGGTACATGATTCCTAAGAACATCAGGGGCCCACACTGTGCCTACTCTGTCCCAGGTGTGCCTCTCAGCAGCGAGTGCAGGGTCCAGGATCATCAGAGGCTGTTAGAACCCATGCTCCAGAGGGACTTAAAATCAGGTTGGACTCTCGTCATATATCACACAGTGTGTGGAATGCACCAGAGAACCAGCCAAGGAGGTGCATCAAAGCCAGGAGACAAATGCAGACAGAAAATGCCATAGGAGTTCCAAGGAAAAAGAGGTTGTTTGGCACAGGTGGCCAGGAATGCTCCATGAAAGGAGCTCAGATGTGAGCCCTCTGCTCTCACTTCGGATTTATAAGCTCCTTAAATTGGGCCAGGAGAGAATTACCCTCTCCAAGGTCTTGAAGGAGGGGAAGGATGGAACGGAGACAGCGAAGGGCATTTTCACAGTCACCTTCCATCCCCTTCACCCCTTCCCCACCGCTCCGGCAATCAGCTCACAAGGTCCTGACCCTACTTCCACTGACCCTGATCCTACTGGGGTTCACTGCCTGCTCACCACTCCTCACCTGCCCAGCCACTCTCCCCACCTGACTCACCCTCCTTAAGCCTGGCCCTGCTTCCGGAACCCCTGCTCAAAAACCTGCGTAGTTTCCAGGGCCCCAAGGCCGACTGCTGTCCTCACAGCACCAGCTTAACGCCTGCACGCGGTGGGCACTCAGTTTCTCCTGAATGAATGAATGGACAGACGGAGGTCCGTGGCTGGCGAGTTGAGGCCACCGACAACATGGCCACTGTCTACCTGCCCAGCCTTTTCCCTAGCCGCTTCCCTGCACGCATCCCGCGCACTGGCCCGCCTGGCCCATTCGCACACCCCAGTACTTCCTCAGCACCTGTCCTCAGGCTGATCCGTCCTCCCTCGGCTGAAATGCAAGCCACCCTTGGAGGTTTGTGTGCACCACCGCTGGCTGCGTGAAGAGTTGCTCCCCCATCAGGAGCAACACCAGGGTGACTGGTCCCCCTGTTTGAACCCATAACACTGTGCTCTCAGAAGCCACCTGCCTTGTACTTCGATTGTCATTTTTCGGACCCCTCTCTTAACCTCTTACAGATTAGAAGCCCCGTGAAGGACTTTCACCTTTTTATTTTTGCATCATCGGAACTCGGCACAGACTCGTGTGTATCTCACACACACCCCACGCCGTGGAATTCACCAAAGAATCGCCCAAGGAGGTGCATACCAGGCAGGAGACAAGAGAAGACAGAAAACGCCAGAGGAGTTCCAAGGACAAAGAGGGCAGCTTGGGATGGGTGGCCCGGGAACGCTCCGTGACAGGAGCTCAGACGTGGCAGGTCCTGAAGGAGGGAGGATGGAACAGGGAAGGGCACTGCAGGAGAGTGGAAGTGGACGCACTAAGGGGCCGAGAAGGAATGAGCAAAAGCACACGGGAGATCAGCGCGGCTAGAGCCGAGCTCCCGGCGGGAGCAGAGTGGGCGATGAGGCTCACCAAGCAGGCTGGGCCGGGCAGGAAGGACTCTGAGTGCCAAGCGAGGCACCTGGATTGGATCCACTCCCTCTTAGTCAGTGGGGATGACAACCACAGCAGGCCTGGGCCTTCACGGGAGAAGAAAAGAAGTCTTGTCCTCTCCTTTTCCAAGCATATCAGTCCTGTCTCCCCAGCTAGGTTATAAATAACAGCCACCATTTACTGTGCACCTGCTGTATAGGAGGCCCTGAGCTATGCGCTTCACATACATTATCTCACAGCTCCTTCCCAAGGCCCTGAGAACTTGGTACTGTTACCCCCATTCTGCAATCAGGAAGCTGAGGCTGGAAGAGGTGAAGGCACCCTCATTCCCTTAACAGCGCTGGGATCACAGACACAGGGGTGAGGGAGGACACTCCTGCCAGCCGCCCCAGGCCAAAGGAGCTCCCATGTAAGCTGGACTGCTTCTCACAACTCTCCTTATTAATTCCTCAAGGGCAGCAATTACCAAGCACATAGTAGGAGCTTAATAAAGCACACTAAGCAGAAGGTAGACTGGTGGTTGCCAGAGGCTGGAAGGAAGGGAAAATGGATATAGAATTTCGGTTTTGGAAGGTAAAAAGTTCTGGAGATCTGCTGCACAACAACGCAAATAGACTTAATGCAACTGAACTATACACTTAAAAATGGTTAAGATGATAAATTTTACATTGTGGTTTTCACCACAACTAAAATTTTTTAAAAATAAAACACATTGTTAATTGACTGATTGGCTGCTGATATCTTATTCTGTTATTTATCTGATGCTGGAAAAGACTCTGGAAACATTTTAATCCAATATCCCACCAAAACGGAGAGTTGGAAAAGGGCAGTAAGTTGCCCGAGATTGCACAAATAAGTGGCGTTAGGGCGAAGCGAAGGCTCAGTATGAAAGAAGGGCAGAGAGGCGGATGGCACAGAGAAAGCGCGAGGCAGGAGGGGTCAGAAGCCAGCTTCTGTCACTTAACGAGCTTTGTGACCTTACAGAAGATATTTATTCTGAGCTGCATTTTCCTAACCTTTAGGAAGGCAATTAAAAGTAGCGTAAACTTTATAAGATTACATACGAATCAAAATTACATACAGCTAATGTGCATAGAAAACACTTGGCCAACTATAAATTACTATATCAACACAAGTTATCGTTATTAATATTAAATATCTGTTCACACATTTAAAGAGCCCCATCCGAAGATTAAAATCTGAATCAGTCGGACCAAAAAAAAAAAATCCCACTCCTTTCTGGTCCACTCTCAGCTATTCAGGGCTTTGCGCACACTGGGTCTCCCGTAGGTGAGGGCAGAACTGCATCACACTTCGAGTTTTGTCCACCCCAGTCCTATTCCTTCGCTCACCCCAACCCACCACAGCCAGCCCCACCAGCCACGCCAGGACCAGGCAGAGGGTGGGAAGCGGTGTGATCATCTGCCTCTGGCTGCATTCCTCAGCTAAATATAAATGATTTGTCCAGCCATTGTTTGAAATTATCCATAATCCCCCTCCTCCCTTCCCATTACTTAGGACGGCAACCGACTGCATATCTTTATGGCAAAACATACATACAACTTTCTCTGTGGCTATTTTTAGCAGAAAGAAGGGAGCCGGCAGATATGCAAGGGTCAGGGCATGAGTCCTCAGTTTTCTCCACTAGTCCAGGAAAGCTTCCTGGAGGAGGAAATACCTAAACCACCCCAGAGAAGGGGACAGCTGCAGGTCAGAAAGGCACCCTCTCATAATGAGAGTTTGCTCCTCTGAACCAAGAGAGGTCTCCGCTGCCTTCTCACCCTCCCTTCGGGGACTGGGGAGGAAAGGTCAACGCAGCTCGGGGAATCCCATGCTATCCCAAGCTTCAAACTTCCCTAGACACTACAGGCATTTTGGAGAAGATGTAGAAGAGACCAGCATCTTTTTCAAAGAGAGAGGCGATCCAAGACTCTGGTTCTGACATGCACAAGTACGAATCTTGCTCTCTTAACAAGCCAGGTTCTTGTTTGGATTTTTTTTTTTTTTTAACCACAAGAAAGTTTTTTAAAGTCCCAAACTTGAATGCACAGATGGGCTACATCTCGGACCTCGGGGTGTGCCAAAGCCCTGTCACTCTAAGCGCTGATCTGCCAGCAGTGGCCAAGGAGCGGTAGGGAGTCCGGGGTCTGCAGGCCGCATCCCAGCCCCGCCCTAAGGCCGCTCGGCCCTCCCTGGGGGCCTTGTATGGACTGTCCCAAGCCAGTCCACTGGGCCACACGGTCAGCCCTCGACAGCGTCGCGGTCTCCCCTTCTGCTGCATCCTACAGACCTCCCATCCCTCCGCCTGGGCTTCGCCGTCCACTCCCCCGCAGTCCCTTTCCCAAAAGGTCTTCCTCCGAGCCCTCCCCTGGAGACCCCCCTCCGCTCGGTGCCCGCGCCCGCACACCTCTTCCCCTTCCCGGACGGCTGCCCGCCCCTCCTGCGGCGCCGCCCGGGCCCCGTCCTCTCGCCCCACCGCCGCCCGCCGCACGCCGCCTCCGCGAGCGCCCCCTGCCCCGGGCGTCCCGGCCGCTCCCCTTCTCGGGACCGGGTCGGGGGCTTGCCCGGCCCGCCCGCCGCCCGCCCGAGCGCGCGCAGCCCCGCACGCTCCGAGCCCCCGCCCGCCGCCCGCCGCCCGCCGCGGGGCCGCGCTCACCGCGCTCGCAGGACTGGGGGTCCCGGCTCGTCGAGCTCCCGCACCGCCGCCGCCAGCGGAAACGGGGGGCGGGCCGGGGAGCGGGCGGCGGGGCGGGGCCTGCCCGGGAATGGCGCGGCCGCGGGCGGGGCTGCCGCGGGGCGGGACGAGCCCCACGGGCCGCGCCGGGCGCGAGGGACGCGGGCGGGCAGGGGCGAGCCGGGCCCGGGGTCAGGCCTCGGGGTGGGACGGAGCCGGACAGGGCCGCGGGCGGCGCGGGAGCCAGGGTCTGCGCCACCGCCCCCGGCCGGGCCCCGCGCTAGAGCTGCAGAGAGCCGAGGCCGAGCGCACGGCCCGCGGGCACGGGCGCCCTCTCGGGTTCCGGAAGCCTCCCTCCCCACCCCCCGCCCGGATTCCCGGATCGCGCCTCAGGCGAAGTGTTATTACCAAGCTGCAGCCCTCCCGAGGGTTGGGGGGGTCGGGGCCTGGCAGCGCTCCTGGCTCCGCGTCCACACGGCACCCAAGGGTCGCCCCGGCCAGGGTCTCAGCGTCCCCCCGTGCCAGGCTTTCTGGCCTCCTCATCGCCACCCCTAAGAAACCCACCCCTGGTACTTCAGGCGGACTACTTGAGATGCCGTGACACCTCTGCCCCCAGACACCTCTGCTGGAGCAGCCGCTACCTCCCCGGAAGCCGAAGGCCTCCGACTGTTGATGAGGCCCTGCGTGCCCGGAGGGGCTGAACTGAAGCAGGAGAAACTCAAGCGAGGCATCTCCGGCCTAGCGCTTCCTATAAGGTTTTCCAGGCCTGGATTCTTGAAGCCAGAGGGCCTCAACTTGTTTCCAAAGAGACCACTAAAACCCCATCTCTTCTCAACATCACTGTCATCAAAGATGCATTGCGTGCTTCCCACGTGCATCACAGTGGCCTAAGTGTGATTTGAGACAAATGTTAAAAATCTGACTACAATCACCTGGGTCCCTTTGCTTTCCCTTAATTAGACCAGCAGTTTCCCCTCACCTCCTGGGCCCCCTCCGCTCATACACACCTTGTTCTTGTCTGTTAGACTCAACCCACAACCCTCCTCCTTCTGATGGCCCTTTCCCACCAAGTGAAATACTCTCACTTCCTTCAGAACCTTCTTCAATGCCCCAAAATCTTCCCAGACTAACCCCCGCCAGCCCCAATCTCTCTAGTCACTGTGGCAGCCCCTTAGCACATGTTGCCAATTATGCCGAGCTCCCAGAAAAGGAAACTGAGGCTCAGGGAGGGAAAGAGACTTGCTAGCATTGCATGTCAGTGAATGATCTCACTGTGAAGACAGGAGGAAGCAGCCTGGTGAGGTGGCGGCCCCAGGGCTTTGGAGCCAGACACACCTGTCTGAACCCAGGCGATGCAGGCAAAAGCGTAACATTCGATGCGTGGTGGGCGCTCCACAAAGGCTAGCTTCCTCCTGCACTTTAAAGGAGGATATGCAACTCTGAAATAATGGGATTTTGAAGTCTTAGAGATGGATGAAACCTTACAAGAATCCCCTCAGCAATAACCCAGAAACTGGCCACAGTGTTCCCACTCCTTCAGCACATCTGGAGATGGCAGCCTCAGTGCCACGGCGGGGCCGCCGCTTGGAGGGAGAGCTGTGGAGAAAACCTGTAGAAGCGATGGGATCATTCAGCAGAAAGGACACCAGGGTGATGCATGGTCTGTGAGGCAGACACACTGATCATGTCCACCCAGGACTAAACTCAAACAAACCTGACAGTGAAGCAAGACACTCTGGGAGAAAGAACTCCCAAAAGCATGAGGTCACAGTTTATTGTACCAGGCTTATGAGGAACGACATTGAGTTTTTGTCCCGGAGATTCTGAAA
This sequence comes from Indri indri, assembly GCA_004363605.1. Classification (NCBI taxonomy): domain Eukaryota; kingdom Metazoa; phylum Chordata; class Mammalia; order Primates; family Indriidae; genus Indri; species Indri indri. The sequence continues at coordinate 3,949 of RJWJ010017724.1, read as the reverse complement.
CTGCTGAGGGTTACCGTCCATCAGCTTAGATATGCGCAGGGTGACTATATCCAGGTTCTTGGGCATATCCTACTTAGTCCTCTTGTCCTGGCATGGTTATCAATAGTCCCCCTCTCATCTCAAAATATCCCCGTATGGACAATAAATTATACGCCCCTTTAACTAACAGCAAAGGCAGTACTCCAAACGGCTCCTTCCAGCCCTGGATTCAGCAACTCTGCTGGAATTTCTGGATCCCCAGAGACTTCAAAAGATAGTATGTCAGTTTATCCCCTTGAAATCACCAAATCAAATCAAAAATGATAATAAGCAAAAATAAAATTTCCAGCCAGCCACCCCAAGTCAAGTTTCAGGGACAGTGCCTGCTGAATTGTGACACCTAGTGGGGAGAGTTCACACTGCCCGAGGCTGAGTTCCGGGAACACTGCCGTTCCGCCACAGGTTCCAAGTCACTTGTAAAGCGGAGAACAGCTAACACTTACCAAGTGCTTGTGTGCCAGCCACAGTTCTAAGTACTTCACACGTTTCAATTCACTGGTCCCCAGGGCTGCTCCATGAGGTCAGTACCGTCATCATCCCGCCATCTTACAGGTGAGGAAATTGAGGCTTACGTGGGTCACTTAGCAGTAAATGACCCGCTGGGCTCTAACCCCAGGTCGTTGGCTGCAGGCCTGTGCACTTACTGCTACTAAGTACCATCAAGTAACAAAGTTACTTCAGAGGGGTCTTCCACCCACAGAGCCTCCCCCACGCCCTCTGATGTGTAGATGACGGGAAGGCACTGGGAGTTCCGCCCCCAGCTCTGCCAGTGAGGAGTAGTGTTTTCCACCTCTGCAATGTCAGGACATTAAACCGGGCAGGAGAAGACTTATAAACCGTCATTTAAATACACAGTGGGGGGAGCTGCTGTTTTAAAGCAGCACTTCCCAGGGTGATAAAGCGATTCCTTCCCCACCCCGCCCCCTTGACAGTACTTACCTGTGCAATTCATAGAGTCGTTACCGGTCACTGACACCTACCATGTGCAGCAAGAGACCCCAAACCAGACCCCCCCCAGTTGTCAAGGTGAGGCAGGCAAAAGTAACCACAGACCGCCGGCTTCTGTTCCACGCCCCTCTTCTAAAGGGTGCGCACCAATGCCAGGGCCTCCTCCCTCCACCTTCTTTCTTCTCCAAGGCTCAAAGTGAGGTGGGGGCAGCAGGATTGAGGGGACAACAGGGTCCTGTGCAAGTCTTTGTCATATAGAGTTGCCATGTGATCTTCGGGACACACTTATTCTAAAAAAAAAATTGTTATCTGAAATTCAGATTTCACTGAGTGTCCTGTATTTATATCAATAATTGCTAAATCTAGCAACTCGACTTTGTTATTGATTGTTGCTACAACAATTGGAAAGCACGGACTAGATCAGGGGAGGGCAAACTTTGTCTGTGAAGGGCCAGATAGCCAACATTTTAGGCTTCGTAGGTTATGCAGTCTCTGTCCCAGCTATTCGACTGGGCCATTGGAGCACAAAAGCAGTCATAAGTAATACGTAAATGAACGAGCATGGCTGTGTTCCAATAAAACTTTATTACAAAAACAGGCACCATACCAGTTAGCCAACCCCTACACTACGCTAGTGTGTTTTTCAAATTGGGACTTCAGACTCCTGACTATCCTCAGATGTATTGTGGGGGCTCTCAGAGTGGGGTGTTTTCATATGTGAAAAACAGAGCAAGACTGATCGAAAGCATTGAGCATAATGAACACCAGCAGCTCCGTGAGCGGATGTGTGTGTGTGTGTGTGTGTGTGTGTGTGTGTGTGTGAGTGACCCAGGATGGGTCAGTGCCTGCAGAAAGCACCTCTGAAGGGTTTGGAGCTGCCTAGGTTTCACAAGGTCTTGATCTGAAAAAGGGCAGATTCTGTGTCTGGGGTTGCTGGTGGTCGGCATGTACTCTGTAAAGACAGAAACACACAGGCAACATTGTGAAATCAGACAGAAACTACAGAAGCCAAGAAAAGCAGGACACCCCTGCAGAAGGTCTCCAGGTAATGCTGAAGCCATTGGCATTGGTGCACCGATGTAGAGTATTCAGGAACACATGGTAACTATCTGTGAGTGCCCGTATGTGTGTGTGTGTGTGTGTGTGTGTGTGTGTGCGCGCGCGCATCGTGGTGTACACCATCTATCTGAACATGTGGGTAGCAACTGAGGAATTTTGCATGGTTGGTTGGAATCAATAAATGTAACAGTAATAGCGATATCAGATACATTTGTATCAACTTTCTTCCTGATCTTAGACTATTCCTATATGCTTATCAAGGGCAATTCCATAGCATAAAATCACACTTTAAATTCTGCACTGTAGACCAAAACCACGTATAAAGACTGACCAATTAAAAGTATTAAACCCAAACATGAACTTACACAGCACAGATAATGTTAATGTGTCTGGAGCAGATGAGTTTTAGGGGTCACCGGAAAGTTAAGGCCAAAGAATCGGACAAGCAACAGACCATGCCAGGCCAGTTTAAGGATTTTGACATGTATATGTGTCCTAAAATGAGTCAGTCATCAGTGGACTGCTTTAAATAAGAGAGTGACATGATCGGACTTGCATTTTGATACTGTCACTCCTGCTATCATGTAGAGAACAAATTAGAGGGGCGGAGGGCAGAACAGACACAGGAGGCTTTAGCAGTGTCTAGCACAAGAGGAAGTTAGATTGGTCTAGGTTGGTGGTGGTGAAAAAGGAGCAATATGGATAGACCTGAGGGAGATTTAACAGGTGAAATTTAGGCCAGGTGTTAAGGCTGGTGCCTGTAATCCCAGCACTTTGGGAGGTCGAGGCCGTAGGAGTCCTTGAGGCTAGGCATTGAAGACTACCCTGGGCTACATCGTGAAAACCCATCTCCACAAAAAATTTAAAAATTAGCCGGGCACGAGGATGTGGAGAGTTAGGAACACTCTTACACTGCTGGTGGGACTGCAAATTAGTGCAACCTCTGTGGAAAAGAATCTGGAGATACCTCAGAGAACTAAAAATAGAAATACCATTTGATCCAGCAATAGCACAATTAGGCATCTACCCAAAAGAGCACAAAACATTCTATGATAAAGACATTTGCCCGAATGTTTATGGCAGCACAATTCACAATCGCAAGGATGTGGAAACAACCCAAGTGCCTGTAAATCCATGAGTGGATTAATAAAATTTGGTATATATTTACAATGGAATATTACTCAATCATAAGAAACGATAGTGATCTAGCACCTCTTACACTTTCCAGGATTAAAATTAAGCCCATTATCCAAAGTGAGGCACCACAAGAGCAGAAGAACGGGCTCCACTTGTACTCGCCATCAAACTGGTTCTAACTGATCAACACTAGGTTGATCACATGGCAGAAATACTCTCTAGGGATTAGGGGGATGGGGGCAAATCAACAACTAAAGGACACAGGGAGCACTGGGGGGGTGGGGAGGGAAGGGCACGCCTTAAACCCGCACTTGGGTGAGGCGAAGGCATAAAGTGTAACTGTAGTGTTTGTACCCTCACAATACCCTGGAATAAAAAAAAAAAAAAAATTAGCCAGGCATGGGGGCACACACCTGTAGTCCCAGCTACTCTGGAGGCTGAGGGGAGAGGATCGCTTAAACACAAAGGTTCAAGGTTCCAGTGAGCTGTGATCACGCCACTGCACTCCAGCCCAGGAGACAGAGTGAGACCACATCTCTAAATAAGTAAATAAATAAAGACTTCGGTTTCTGGCCAGTCTAGGAAGATGATGGGTGGAGTCATTCACTGAGACAGGAAACAGTTGAAGAAGACTGAATTTTAAGAGAGAGATGGTGAATTCGAGGAAGATGAAAGCTAGTAAGTGTCCATCAGATTTAGCAAGTTGAAGGTCACTGGGGATTTGGCAAAGTCACCTCTCTGAGGCAGAGGCTGTGCTAGCGGGAGG
>RJWJ010017723.1:0-25484 GCA_004363605.1 Indri indri | reverse complement strand
ATAATTTATTTTTCTTTTTAGTAGAGACGGAGGTCTCGCTCTTGCTCGGACTAGTCTCAAACTCCTGAGCTCAAGCGATCCTCCCGCCCTGGCCTCCCAGAGTGCTAGGATTACAGGCATGAGCCACCACGGCTGGCTGTGCACCTAAGTCGTGATCAGTTAACACCAATATGATGGTGAGCACATGTGGTGCTTGTTTTTCTATTCTTGTGATACTTCACTTAGTAGAATGGGCTCCAGCTCTATCCAGGATAATACAAGAGGTGCTAGATCACCATTGGTTTTTGTGGCTGAGTAGAACTCCATGGTATACATATACTACATATTATTAATCCACTCATGTATTGATGGACACTTAGGTTGTTTCCACATCTTTGCAATTGTGAATTGTGCTGCTATAAACATTCTAGTGCGGATGTCTTTTTTTCCTTTGGGTAAATACCCAGTAATGGGATTGCTGGATCAAATGTTATTTATACTTTTAGCTTTTTGAGGTATCTCCATATTGCTTTCCTTAAAGGTTGTACTAGTTTGCAGTCCCACCAGTAATGTATGAGTGTTCCTATCTCTCTGCATCCACGCCAACATTTACTGTTTTGGGACTTTTTGATAAAGACCATTCTCACTGGAGTTAAGTGATATCTTATTGTGATTTTGATTTTCGGTTCCCTGATAATTAGAGATGATACTTTCATTCCATAAACTGATCATTGATAATAAATAGAGAAAATTATACTATTATATTAAATCAAACGCTGGATTAATGCCATACAGAATTCTCAAAATGCATTTGCTCATTTGTATAGTCTTTCAGCAACTGTTTATGAATAATTACTTTATCCTAGTCCTCAGTTTAGGAAGTTTAGGAATAAAGAAGCAGGCTACCAGGAGGCTTTCTTACTATAGCCAAGGATGACAGACAAATTAAATAGCAATCAACTTAGGCAAAGAAAAGCATAAGTAAAAAGGTCCTAAATTAGAAAGTAACTTGATTGCTAACAAGGATAGAAAGGAGAATGATATGGATGAAATATGATGATCGGGAGAGAATGTGGTACAAAATGTTGTGTGAGAGTTAGGCAGGGGCCAGACCATGAAGAACTTTCAGTACAGGTTATATAAAAAGACTTGGTGTTTTTAGAAATCCAATAGGAAACTACTGAAAATTTTAAGCAGAGAAGTTTCAGTGTATATATTATATTTTTAAGTTGCTGGATAAAGAACTGTATACATAGGATGAGGGAAGAGTTGGAAGCATAGACTTAAGAGATCATTTTAGTTGTGGAGAGAAGAAATGAGAGATGCCAGGATAAGGATCGTAGTAATAGGAATGCAGAGGAGAGGATATATTTAAGATGCATTTGGAATACAGCTATCAGAGGAATCAAGCACTTTTTCAAACTTTACCAAAATTTAAAATATCTGCTCTTCAAAAATCATTATTAATTGCTGGACACAATGCCATGCACCTGTAGTACAGCTACTTGGGAGGCTGAGAGTGAAGAATCACTTGAACTCAGGAGTTAGGGGCTGTAGTGTGCTGTGGTGGTACCTGTAAACAGCCACTCCAACCTGGGCAACATAACAAGACTCCATCTCTAAAAAAGGAACAAAACAAAAAACATGCTATCGAACAAATGAAAAGATAAACCACTTGCAAATGATATACTTGATAAGGGACTTGTATTGGAATATTGGAGACTCAAAACTCAATAAGAAAACAAGGAACTCAATAAACAAAAATAGGAATTTAATGTATTCAACAAAGAAGATGTCAATCATAAATATGCACATAAAGATGCTAAATATTATTAGTTTTTAAGAAAACATAAAATACAACCATGATGAGATACCACTACACACATATTAAATTGGTTAATGTTAAAAGCCCAACCATATCAAGTGCTGGCCAGGATGTGGAGGAACAGGACCTGTGGTAGGACAGCCGGTGGGACTGTAAAATTTTAGAACCACTTTCATAATCAGTTTGGTAGTTTCTTAAAAAAGCAAAAATACAGTTTCCATGTGATCCAAGTATTTCATTCTTAGGAATTTACTCAACAAACGAATGAATAAAAGTTATGTCCACACAAAGATGTCTATATAAATGTTCACAGGAGTTTTTTGGTAATAGTCCAAAACTGGAAACAACCCAAATATTCATCAATAAATCGTGCTACTTTCACATAACAATACTACTCATAAAAAGGTGAACTATTGATATATGCAACAATACAGATAAATTTCAAAATAATAATGTATGAAAGAAAATCAACATTAAAGAGTACGTATTGTATAATTCCATTTACATAAAATTCTAGAAAATTCAAAGTAATTTATAATGACAGAAAGCAGATTGGTAGTTGCCTGAAGACAGGGGTGAGGGTTGAGGAAGCTGAAATGGGGAGGGTAGAAGAGGGGAGTTTCGAAGGAGCAGATGGAAACTGCGGGAGTGATGGATGTGTTTATCAGCTGATTGTGGTTATGGTTTTGCAAGTATATTCATATGTCCTTACTTGTCAAATGGCGCACTTCGTATAGGCACAGTTTACTGTATGTTAAGTATGCTCTTAAGGAAGAAAGAACAATGCCTGGTTTTTGCCATCAGCAAATGGGAAGATTATGTTGGCAGTTTCTGAGTTGAGGTAGAAGTGTACTTGGCAATGGAAATTATAAGTTACTCCACTGAGCATAGAAATAAGACCTCATAGTAGGATTTCCGTAAGTAAAACCATAACCTTCTCCAGGAACTCAAACTCTGGAAACTACCTTTACTCTTGTTTTAACTACCGGATTCTTGGCATCTTTACTTTTAGTACTTTTTGTCTCCTACATTTTTACCTGGCATTATTTATTTTATAAGGGATTTAGACATTCTTTTGATGGCAGGACACAAAACAGTGACACCTGGATGAAAGGCAAAGCTCCAAAACAGATCTCTAGATTTATAAATCAAGCTGTCATGTTTTAAACTTTAAATATGTACAAAAACCAAAACAAAACAAAACCCTCCAAACTTCAAAATAAAAAACACTGCCAGGCAAGGCCGCAAACAGGGTTGTACCCAAGAACAAGATAACAGCAAGCCGATGCAGTAGGGGGCAGCTTATGTATAAGTGGCAGGACTAGTTTGCTTTGACAGGCTCCCTGTGGATTGGCTAATTTGAAAATCAGAAACAGAAGGGCTGTTGCCTAGTCATCTGATAGCTGGGCCTCAGCATGTTTAAGGTAGGGAACATGGAGATCCAGGAGTGTGGGAGTCTGATAAGGAAAGTAGTTTGGGGTGTGGACTTAACCAGCTGCTTAAGAATGGAAACTGACCACCCCTAATCCTGGCCGCAAAACTGGGTCAAGACAGCACTAAAAAAAAGATAATAATAATAAAATAAATAAACAAAAATCCGTATCACATCTCTGGCCCTGTAGTTTGTCCTGTGACTTATCTTTTTCAAATGCTCATGATATTTACCTCTGAATTTAAATTTTGACCAGATTCTATTCCTCACATTTGGTTCCCTTGTGTCCATCTTTTTTCAAAGTTTATCCATCCGTTGTACATCTTTTGCTTCTACAACCCAGAAATGAACAACTGGAGGGCAGATTAAAGTGCTTCATAAATCATATATAAAGAAAATTCCAGCCACACAAATCAATTATAGTTTTAAACTTAGAAATTTTACCTTAGAAATATGCCACTTTGAAAAATTAAAATAGAATATAACTCAAAGCATGCCATTTCCTCTGTAGTGTGGCACCAAATAGCAGCTCTAGTTGATAATGCAGTATCTGCATAAATCAGTCTGCGAGCATTGTAACATAGGCACTAAACATTGCATTTTTGTGCAGATCTGATGTGCATGCACAGTGCCTCCCTACATTGTTGATGAGCCCAGACTATGGTGACCACAGGAAGCATGCTGTTTTTTGCTTTCCTCAATCAAAATTAAAACTCAGAGGTCTGCACTTCTCTTTCTTCTAACTTAGAAAACGTTTTCTCCATATCCTAATGCTGGTAGCTGACGTTTCTATCACCAAATTGTCTCATTATTGCTAAAACTTCTAGATTCATAATGGGCCCCCTGGCAATGGGTACCATGCATCAAGTCTCTGTTATATGCCAGATGTTGCCCACGGTGATTTTTCTACATATCTCTAATATTGATATCAACTAGTAAAACATGGATTATCGTACGCCTTTTAAAGATAAAGATTTTGTGATGCAGATGTGTCCTAGGTTACAAAAGGATGGGAGTGGAATCTTAAACCAGAGCTTTATTTTTCACTAAGCCAAAATGATTATTTTTATTATATTTTTTACTTAAAGACACAGGCTCCACCATCTTAAATTTCAACACACAATTTATAAGTTTGTCTATTCATTAGCCATGTATAGTTGTAGGAAGACTTTTCTTTTCTTTTACAATTAACATTAAAACATAAAATAAGTTATAATAAACTATATAGTTCTTTGGAGACTGAGTTAACTTTAAAAGGATTTTAACCACATAAATAATTAGAATAATTTTATGAAAAAATACTCTAAGATTGGCATATATTATCTCTTATTTTACTGTGTATTACAATTTAATTGGTATGTTTCACTAGAAATAAGAATTGAAAGTAGAAAATTTATTGGAGGTTAATTTATTGCAACATGTTTATTGTTAAAAGTATTAAGTACTGGCTAATCATTGGGCACCACAAACTAGTACTCAGTGCCACTTCATGAAATTCCAGAGAGGTATATCAGCAGCTCAAGTTATGTTAAGTCATTCTATAAAGGTTTTCATTCAAATAGAAATAGCAAATCTATCCCAACTTCCCATCCCTTTCTTCACTAAACCTCCACAATTTCTACACCCGCAATACGACTGATTGATTTATTGTAATTAGGCTCACAGAGAACCAATTCATTTGAAAACCAGAATCCATGAGAAAGGCTAAAATATAATCAAACTTGAGTCACCCCCAATTCCTTTACTCTGTGACCAGAGAGTTCCTTAAAGGCAAACAATGACTATTAGTTAGCTTAGGTTCAAGTAGGACATTTGATACCTAGAGAAAAATAAGCAGGAGAGTAAAGCAGCAGTCACGTTTCTGAAGAATGAAGTCGGTAGATCGCAAGTGACAGGTTCAATTACCGGTCCATGGACCACTGACACGTATGCCTTAAACTCTGAGGAATGGGCAGTGGAAAAAGGATGAATAACTCTCAAGATTTAGAGAAAATATGTAACCACTCAGGCAGAAAATTAGCAATTACATTTCGTGCCATCAGTAATAACTATTTCAACAAAGATCTTAGGTTAACGACAGACTGTGTGATGGTATATCAACCATTACACCTGTGTTCAATCAGCAACCACATCCCTCAATGTGATACTGAGCTGTTTAGTTCAAATGTGGCTTGTTCAGTGATAAGCAAGATGGCTGACATCTGGTACAGAAGTATTCAAAAGCAATCTACTTCATAGTTTTGATGCTGATTGTTGAAAAGAGAAACAACTTATAAAATTTGGACACTTGCAATTTGTTCAGGTTTTACACTGAATTTTTCTTTTCAATAAAACATAAAATTATAATTTTTATTAAAGTAAAAAATCAGGTAAGTAGATTAGTGAGAGGTTTTTAGAGTGAAATTCTTCAAATTTACAATTAAATAATATGCTGAGACATGTTTTATGGACTAAGATATGATCAGTCTTAGAGAATATATCATGTGCTGATGACAAGAATGAATATTCAGTAGTTTCTGGATAGAATGTTCTGTAGATGTCTGTTAGGTCCATTTGTTCTAGAGTCTCATTTAAGTTCAATGTTTCCTTATTAATTTTCTGCTTCGATGATCTGTCCTGCTCTGCCAGTGGGGTGTTGAAGTCCCTGGCAATTACTATGCTACTGTTTATCTCTTGGCTTAGATTCAGTAGATTTGTTTTATGAATTTGAGAGCTCCTGTGTTAGGTGCATATATATTTAGGATTGTTATGTCTTCTTGTTGAATTTCTAACTTTACCATTATATAAAGACCATCTTTTTCTTTTTTTACCATTGGTGATTTAAAATCTATTTTATCTGATATGAGAATGGCTATATCTGCTCTCTTTTTGTTTCTACAATTAAATTATATCAACTTTAATAAAAGTATAAATTTATGGTATCATTTCTGTATTTCACAGTAAAGGAGTAAAACAAAAGATGACAAATTAAAAATAGAAACAGAAGAATTTGAATCTATATTACCCTTCTCTATGTCTTTAATATAAATTTGGGATGTTATTTTAGATATAACCAAAACTTTTTATACATTTTAAATACTTATTGAAAAATATATGAGAATTATAATTGATTTCTCACTAACAGATAAATGTAACTAATTTAGCCCACAAGCCCTAACATCGTATACTTTTACAACCAGACATAACCATAATAAATAAAAATAATACAAAAAAGTGAAATAACACAAACATAAGATTAAAGTCAACAAATGGTTAATCATTCCATTATAACTAAAAATATTGGTAGGTGGAATTAAAGAATTGCTATGTTTAGTCTAAAAAATACACTGGAAAATAAACTTTATAAGATAAGACAGAGATAAGATCTTACTCTCCTGTTCCTTAAGGTACTTAGCCAGATAAAGTATATTGCCATCCTGTTAGTCATCCTAATTATACATTTTTAAAAGTGTCTGTGGGAGAAAAACAAACTGATTTTCTCAAATTAATTCATTAAATGAATTTTATTATGTTCTGACATCAAATTCTTATTAGTGATGTCTCAGACCTAAGATAGATTTTTTTTTAACAATGAACAATTCTCAAATGATGTGTACTCATTTTATTGTAATTTGTATGGCTGGTGTCAATTCAATGATACATACATAATATATTTTATATAAATGCGTAGGTAATATGTATTTTATATATAATATTATATATGATATCTCTATTTAATAATCAACATATAATTATTGTTTTAACTGTCAAAATTATATAGGGAGACAACAGATTATTGTGGAAGACAGAGGAGGGATGATTGTTCTGAAAGACCCTTCAAGAATTGCTCTTGAAGCCAGAGACCCAACTCTTTGCTCATGTGTTACTCAGTCTCATATAACTCTGGAAAAACATACACACACACTCCACAATAATGATTATGATGAAGATGACATGATAGACAAAATAGAATAAGTGTGTGCAAAGCACATTATCTCACTCAATTTACACAAGAAAGAGTGAAATTGCAGAATTAGAAGTTACATTGTATTGCAAAATAGGCATTTCCCCGAAAGTTATGTTTGAACCAAACACTGATAAATTGCAGACATTTGATGTGATCTAAAGAACCATTCTAATCAGGCGCAGGACACTTTTCAAAAGTGAAGGCTTTTTAAATTTATTTTCTCCCAAGTTAGTCTGATAAATTCAGAATACAGGTATTTACATTTGTGTTTATATTCTTAAAGCGGGTACAACAAAATTTATTGCATGAATACTGATCCCTGCCCATGTTGCGAGGATACATCAGCACTTTTCAGCATAAATGTTAGTTCTCCAGATAAGGAAGAGTACAAAGTAATAGTAATAATAATTACTACTAATAATAACTTATAATAGTAATAATAATTTAATAATAATAATAATTTATTTACTGCAAATGAAAGGCTTTATAAGAACACAACCTTTTTTTGAGCTCAGATTCACCACCTCCAATAATTGTTTGTCATCCTGTGATTCAAACTCTTTGTAACATTGTAAATTGTGCAGTTTATTCTCAGAACTTTCTAATCTCCCTTTTAGTTTTCCCCCCTCCCTACTCCTGGTTCCCAAAGTACTACTGTCTCATCTCCATCCTATCAATGTTCAATTTCAAGCAGCTATAATGTTGGGAGGGTTTGAGTGACTTCTTCTCATTAAGGTATAAATGATTGATTGATTCTTGTTCTGTCTTTTCCGGGGCATTTACATTTTAATAGAGGATAATTCTTTCATTCATGGGGAATGAGTTCTATAAGAGTGTCATTTCAAACTAGAGTAATAGGACAGTGTGAGGGAAACTCAGAATTGGGAAATCTTCCTTGTTCATTTTTCTCAAGGTCATATCCCATTGCTCATTACCGTTTAAGAGTTGAAAATTTTCTAGCGTCTCTAAAGTTGAATTTAGTGTCTACAAACCTGAAGTTATTTTGTGGAAGTAATTTAAACATGGATGCAATCGCATTAACTCTTTCATGTCGCTAAGGTAACCTTGAGCACATAGCAAGTCATAATATGGAAAGTCTCTGAGGTAGGTGGAATCAAAAGTCAAGATAAAGCAAGTAAAAAAATAGCATCAAACACAAATCCATAAAGCCACAGAAAGCACAGTGAGACAACCTAATCAGCCATCCTAGCAGTAATATTTATATACTTCCCAGCTCTGTAGTAAATATTGTTTTATGCACATACACTATTCCTTCAGCCTCAAGGAGAGATGAGATTTCTAAGTACCCTTTGCTGTACAACTCTAGTAAATAAAACGTACAGTACTCTTATAACTATCCTAGAGAGACATGAAGATCACATCGTAGGAATTCTTATTCTGCCTTAAAACAATTTTTATGAATTGTAAATCATACATAATTCTGGGGAAAGGAAATACACATGAAGCTTACGGACAACTTGTTTGTCTCTACATCACAAAGGACTAAATTTTAAATTGCGTATCTCGTATATCATTACATTTTAATAATTTCATTCACTGTAAAACCACAGAAGTCCCAGAGTAATTTTAAAAATTAAACAAAATATTATATGTTGGCTGAGTCTATGTATGTTACCAGATGGAACTGAGGTAGAAAATTTTAGTCTGCCACATAAGACTGCTAATATCTAAGGGAGCATGTCAAAAATTAATGCACTTTCACCAAGATCAAGGAAGCCTCAGTCATGAACTAATGCTAACTGGAGTCATTCTTCATGCAACTCATGGGGCACTAACAAGCCAATTTCATGTCGCCAAATTCCATACAAATGAGATAAACTAACACAGCCTCAAATACGTAGAGGTATTTTAGTTATCTGGTACCATTTGAAAAAAAGTACTGATTTTTCTAGGCAATAGAAATTTATATTTTATACGATCTTTTTGTAAACATTTTTAGTAATATTTAATGCCCTAAACATAATTTCAATTTCTATGATTGGCTAGAGTTTAGGTTGTAAATAGCAATTTTTAATTTTTAGGTCTCCTGTATTGATTTGGAAATATTTACCCAATGCAGAATGCCAAATGTCTATAAAATGACTTTGTCATTTTACATAGGTTTCCTAGTGAAATCTGAAGGTGAATTCACTTCTATGGGAAAGTTTGTATGTATGCCTGGCTATTCTTTTAAAATGGAATGCCAAGTATGCTACTTATGCCAAATATGCTACTGAATGCCACCTTCTTGATTCACCGGGCCCAAACTGCAATAATCCATTCACTCAACTGGAGGGGAGATATCAAGAACATTCCAGACACATTTCCTTTGGTAGTAACCTGATTACCTTTTCACCTCTAAGCCCTCCCTGTGGAGAACAACCACAAGAATTTTGAATTTGAAAATAAATCCAAACATCTTTCTTCATATTATCAATGCTGTGATGTATTCTTAGACTACTGAAAATTTCAAGAATACGTGTTTGTGTTCACTTCAATTTAATTCACTTATATAGCATCATATAATGTTTTTAATAATCAGTGTTCATGAAAGTGTCTTTTAGAATATGATACTCTTTCTCGAGGGAAGTGAGGCTATTTTGTCCATTAACCAAGCAGAATAAAAAATGTACCGTGTCAAAAAAAAATTACATTCTTAAATATTTGCTTGCTGAAAATCTGTTTCTTGAATAATAGGAATATCACTTTACTGAAAAGAAAGACTTTTTAAAAAATTCCTATTGGAATAATGTAGGCTCACCTGAATTATGATTTTTAATTTAGATATTTGAAGTTTTATGTTTTAGAATAAATAGACTTCCTTTGAATTTCTGGAGAAAAAATTGTTTAAATTTTTGGGAAAAACAGAAACATTAAAATACTACCAGTTACTTATTCTTGCCTTTCTCTATATCCTGTGGAAATGACAAAAGATCATTTTCTGACCTAATGAAAAAACAGAATTTTTGCAATTTCATTTAAAGGAATGTCACAAGAGATTTTCTGCAGTATATCTGTCTGTGTAAGGATGAATGAGAGACAGAAAATTAAAATTGAAGTTTTCTTCTCCCTTTGGCTGGAGGAAATTATATTTAGAAAATATCAGAAAAAGATTTTTTCTTTTCTGCTTAATACACAATATACTTTCAGTAGGGTATGCCATTCAACTTTAATTTGAATTAAAAAGCTATTAATAAGAAAAATAGTTTACCTGCTAATGCAAAGAAACTGCTACACAGAGGTTAATTAAGGTGTATCTGCATCAATTTAGTGCAATGATTGGCAAAAATAAGTATTCTCTTCCAAATATTCAACTCAATTATGCTTTTCAGAAAATTTTAAGATGTACTCATTGCACAAAGCTTCATGTAAATGTAAGAGACAGATCATACTTAATATTCATCAAAGCTTTCATAAATGACTCTGGATATTATTCTGGTGATAGGTTTAGAAATATAATCTTTTTTACTTTGAAAATTAAGTTTTTAAAAACAATCTCCTAAACTTATTTTTATTTAGAATAATGTGTTGTCAAACCTTTATTATCTTAAATGGCAAAATTAATATTCTATAATTAAAGAAAATATGAAACATAGGTCAAAATTTTTGATAGTTTATTTAGTGATGTTTTGCTTTAATTAATGATTTATTAAAAACTCCAGATATCTTTGAGCTTAAGATTATTGCTAGAGCAAAAGCTTGAAATGCAAAAGAAATATAGAAGGTAATTCGTATTTGAAGACCCAACACGACAATTTTAAAGCACACCAATTTTGATTCAGTTGGTCAGTTAATGTTTATTTTACCGAATCTGTAATGTTGGAATTTATTTTACTTTCCTTTCCCTATGCCTTCAACAAGTTATCTGAGTAAATTTGAGACCTTTTTTTTTTTTCCTCTCTCACTACTTTTTTCTTTGCCTTTGAAATTGCAGCAGGACTTTAACCAGAGGTTTTCTAAATGTAAAGAATTTTACACAGCATAGGATAGTGGTTAGGCCTGGGCCTCTGTATTCAGATAGTTTTGACTCAAAATTCAGGCTCCTTTTCCTAAAGGCTATCTTTATGGCTTTAGGGTAGTTGCTTGAAGCTTTAAAATCTCAATTTTCTTGTCAGCAGAATTGTAATAATAATGGTACCTACCACACAGAGTTCCAGTGATGGTTCAATGACCCAAATGCATGTAGAGTACTTATCAGAGGGTCTGACCTGTTTTATAAGCACTCAATAAATGTTTCATTTTATGTCATGAATCAGCTAACTGAAAATAATATCCAAGCTAAAGAGAACTGTGTTAGTTTTATCACAGTCAGGAGAAAAGAAGAACTACCATGCCTCCCATCTAGCTTCCTCTAATTTCTTTTTGGAGGTCTCCAGCATACTATGACTTATTACGAATTGAGTAACTTGCCTAAGCACTTGCATCATTGTCTCCCCTGATGACAGATATATTAGGCAACTGACAGACAGAGGTTTCCTTGGAGAAATCTTGAGGTTTCTGTGCTCCGGTATTACCTCACCAGCAAGGCCTGGCCTGTCTTTTCTCCTTTCCTCTGCATTCCCTTCTCCTGCTTTACTTACCTTCTTGTCGCTTATTACCACCTACCGTATTTGATGTTTTCCTTCTCTTCTTGTTAGAGTGGTTAATGCATGAAAACAAAGATGTATATATCTTGTTCATTGATACCTAGATCTGATAATACATAGTAGCCGTGCTTATGGTACTCGTTAAATATTTGTTGAATTAATGAGCGAATTTATATATGGAGATTGGTTTCTGAAAAACGTTAGAAATCTATTACGATGCAAAATTTCAATAACTAAGTAGCACTCTGCAGAGAAGGACACATTTGGCAGCCTTCGATGGCAGTCTACTTATTACTTAACATCCCTCCCCCAACACCTAACAATTAGAAAAATATTCTTAAAGTTGGCAGAACTGTTTTATCTGCTTAAAGTTCACCACAACTTACATATTGTCCACACATAAAACCCATATGCTCTATAATTAGTCCTTTAGCATGATCAATAAGAACTATCTACATTTGATTTCATTCTGCCTCCTATCTCTCTGTCTTAACTTGTGTTTCTTAGAAAGCAAAGCCTGACAAAATGCATATGTGGTAAGTCTATGAGGAAGTGCATTTCCAGGGAAGTAAGATATAAGAAAAGGAAATTGAAGAAGGAAAGGAGAAGGAACAAGCTTGAGGAAGTGTATTACCATGCTGGCTAAAGCATCATGGCAGACTGACTGTTAAGGTCTTACTGAAGACCTTTACGGGGAGTTTATGAAGCGATTATGGAATGTACAAAAGCCATAGAGGAGGCAACACAAAGGGAGAATCATTTATCGACACATTTATTTCCAATGGTTAAAGTCTGCCTCAAGAATGTCAAACATCCCCCTTCCTCTGCCACCTTCTCTCAACTTTCTTGGTTTCACATACTTGGAGTATGAGCAGATCTTGCAGATTTTAGAAATTCAGTGGCAACCATAAAGCCTTGTATAAGAAGAATGTCCTGGCACATGTAACTGAAGCAAGATGCTATGAATTTAGGCTCACAGGTGACCTAAAAGCCAGGAATCATCACCACAAGTGACATTTGTGTTTATAGCAGAGCCAGTAGCAGGTAGCATTGGCCAGGCTATGTGACCAGAGTAGAGACACGTGTAAATTGTTGCTAGGGTAGCCCTAATTGGAAAGCTAGGTGAGGGTCCAGTACTAGGAAAGTGTTCTGGGATTTTGGCACCAATCTTCCTACACTCAAGGTGTTTAAGTCTCCAAAACTGTAAAAATGTAAACTCAAACACACGACTCTTTTCAAAGTACATTATTTTTTCTTTAAAAGGATTATAAAATAAAACTTAAATGACTTCTATATTGAAAGTCTCATTTGTACTAGAAAAATTTGTAATGGAAAGTTGAAATTGCCATAAAAATTTAATTCGTAATAATGTTGTAAGTTATAAACGTGATAGATAATACTGCTAACAGTGTCAATGCTTACATTTTAGTAAGAAATTATATTGAAGTACACAGTGGAAATGTTCAATCAAGCATGAGCTATGATATAGCATTATGTCCAGCTCTGCTTTTCAAACTTGGATATATATGATAACACTCCTTCACTCCTGATAAAAACCAGTAAGGAGATAGCAGGCATACTGAGGGCACAGGAAAAATATTGTGCTTCCTACTGAATCTCAATTTTACTCAAAGATTCAAGAAATATTTTGAATCTTGGTTTTCTATATCAGATATATAATTATAGATACGGTGAGAAGACAATTTTTTGTTTGTGTGTGTGGAATGTATGTTATTTAAAATTATCTTCTCTGTGTGAGCAGGAAAACCTATACTGTATTAATGTGATATTCTCCTTAAAGAGAACAAAAAGTATTTGCTGAGATTAAAGTTAATTATATTGTATAACTTGTTTAAGCACTAGCTGTATCTAGAAAATGAGTAGTAAACATTAATAATCAATCTAAAATTTGTATGGCATACCTACATTGCTTTTAAATTAAAATTTTGGAGCTGTGGACTTGCAACTAAGCCTAAACATAGATTTTTTTAGAGTAATTTGAGCAATAAATATCTTTCTGCAGTAAGTAACCAAAATTTTATATTTTATGCATCTTAAAAGAGATGAAACTTGGCTAAGAGCAGTACATTAAAGAGTACACTTACAAACCACATATAGAAAATATATATATATATTTGCTTGGCAATTTCCAGTGTTTTTGTAATTATATCCAGACTCCCTTTATAATAACTCCCTTTATAATGAAGCTTTTAAAAATGGAGAGAATTTGATGAATTCTTACCATAGTGATTGGTTGAATATGTTTTGATTCCAAAAGATGCAAATGACCAGACCAAAAAAAAGATTCCCTTTTATCTTAAACTAATGAATTTTAGAATGTTCAAAACCTACTCTGGGAAAACTGAAAGACTGAGATGCAGCCAGTTGTTTAACTCAGAGTTGGATAAAAGTGAGGACATTATTTTCTTGACCATTTACTTGGTTTTTGTTTCATTTTTTTGTAGTGAAGATTGTTGATGAAAAGATAATACTTTGTAAATTGCTAAAAGCCAAATTAAATGAAAAAGACATTTTCAGCCAGTTATTTGAATGCAAAATATGTGTGCTTGTATACATATGTGGGTCAACTCAAAGACAGGAAAAACTGCTACAGAAAAGACTGTTTTGTGAAATGAATACACCAGCAGCCAATGCTTCATTCATCAAGAAAACCGTGGTTCAGAATTTAGTATGTGATTTCCATAGAGTATTAAACTGGTAAAATATTAATTTAAACTTAAAAGGATCATTTTGAGTCTTAATCCAATGCAATAGGTATCAAATTCCTCAAAATGTGTATATATGTTCTTTGGCCAAGAATTTCTCCTTTTAGGAATCCATCTTAGGATGAGCTGGGGGAAGAAAAAAATGTATTTATGGTGTATCATTGTAGAAAATTTTCTAACAGTGAAAATGCAGAAATAATCTATAATTATAATATTAGGAAAAATAATTCAAAATATAGTGACTCTTCAAATTCACAACTTTATGGTTTTGGTTATATAAGTAACACTTTATATAAATATTCAATAAATAAAGGTAATGCATTTTCAAAATTTAAAATATATAATATATTTGTAAGATAAAATAGTACAAATATAATTAACATTTTAACAGACTATTTTACAATATTAAAAGCATTTCCTGTTTAATTGGGGAAATTATTATAACATATAAAATACTATATTATCTTACTTTTATAAATAATAAATTCATTTTTATGTGAAGGAAAAGACTGGCAGAAATTCCACAAATATATAAAGAGTAGCTGTCCATAGATGATAATATTTGTCATAATTTTTATTTTCTATTATATAGTTTATAAGAGTCTCATATTTTCTATAGTTATCATGGGTAGTTTTTATGGTAAAACATTTTATACCTGTCTGAGATTAAATGAGGACCAGATGAAATAAAATACATGAAAGCATATACAGCTGTATTTTAAATACTTAATTCTCCTTGACTTAAAATTTACTTTTGATGTAAATTTTTTATATGATTCCATATATAAAGTACCATGAAGCAATCCTATTTAGTAATGTTCACCATAAGCTTCGAGTAAGAAGAATATATATCATATTCAAATTCAGACAGTATTGCAGAATAATAATGAGGTCAAAATAAACTATATGATATGTTTAGAGGTTTATACGTGTGTCTTAAAAGACAGGAAAAGAGTGCAAATTGATCGTTTGTGAAACATCTTGATAGAATTCTCAACTAATAGCTTATCATCTAAAATAATCTATTGTTTTAGATATATCAACTATCAATTAATGTAATTTTTATCACATGATCAATTTGCCAAATATTTGTGGAATCATTTCTATGTTCCAGAAAGTGTACTCAGGTCTGTGAAAGCAAAAATATAATACACCATCCTTTTAAGTATCACACTCAAATAAAATAAACCATATTGCTGTATGTTTCAGGAAGAAAGGAAAGAATTAGTAACAACATAGTGTAAAAACAGATATGTTAGTGATGATTTCAAAGAGGAAGACATATGTAAGCTAGGTTTTAAAGTTAGCCAGAGTAAGAATACCACAGATTTAAAATATAGTGAATCTCTTCAAATGCACATCTTTATGGTTTTGATTATATAAGGAACATTTTATATAAATATTCGATAAATAAATATAATACATTTTTAAATTAAAAATATTTAATTTCTAGGTAGAGGATCTGGGGGCACGTTTCCATTATGGCCCATTTTGTCAGTGAAGTGGATGCACTGTCATCTACCAAATGTGAGAGGAGTCAGTAATGATCTTGTCAAATGACAATCTGGATATTAACAATGTCAGTCATTGTTTTGGAAATTATTGGTCATTTAGTCCTTTATTCTAAAGCCATTTATTCACTTTTAAAACTTTACTTTTAAACGTTTTTGTTTGTCAATTAATAAAATTATGGATACTTTTAATATTGTTTTGCTGTTTTTATTGCTGTTACTGGACTTCTCATTTTTTCTGATTACTAGTAAGTTACATTAATTAAATATTAAATATTTGCACGAGCACTGCAAAAATAAATGAAATCTTCAATATTCAAAAAGAAGGTTTATCACATATTATGAAAAAAATAGAGATCAATATCAGCTTTATTTTCAAGTGACTTTTTAACTTCAGTGATATAGGAAATAAAAGAAACCTGCCAAAAGCAAGCCAAAGCTATTTATGAATAAAGCTAGAAATTTCTTGTCAATATAGATATTGAAAGTCAATAGAGATATTGAAACAGTGGAAATGTCAACAAGAATTTTTACAAAGGTAGACAAATCATTTTAAAATAATAACTTAATAAAATTAATTTGAAAATCAAAGTTTTTTAACACAATATGGAAATGGAAATGAGATTAAAGTCTAATGTCTCCAAATATGAAAGAATTTACTTGATGATATTTCTTCACAGATTTATATCATTGGGATAATAAAGTATTTTTTTATTTATTCGAAAACACTCTTCTTAATTATAACTAACCAATAGTGGAAAGATTGCATTTTTAAATGAGAACTTTTTAAGAAATCTGTTTCCAGAAGTCATATTTTGTGAATGTAGGTGTGGAAATTGTATACATATTTAAAAAGAAAACCTTTAACATGCAATCTCTAAGTTGAAAGATATTAACTTGTGATATCCTCTTCTTTTAAGTGCATGTTTTGTCAGGTGACCCATAGTTTCCCTTTCAGCAGAGTGAAAAATCAAACATATGTTAAAGAAAATAAAGTATTTGATGATAAAAATATAATTCTGAACATTTTATTATTTGGATAAAATTAGATTTAAAAAGCGTTGTTTTTGGGAGTCAGATCATCTCAGTTCTACCACATATTATTATATGGATTTGGATATATACTTAATTAGACTTAGATTTAGATCATCTAAGAATCACTGTATTCCTCTCTAAAATGAAATGACATTATCATATGATTAAGAAAAAGAATTAATGAGATAACTTAATATTCCAGAAAAACATTAGATGAATATTAAGTGGATTAAATTAGAACAACCATACCTGAGAAATAAAAGCTTGTTTTGTCCTTGGTTATTTCTTATTCAATGTCTTCTTTAATCACTTGATAAATGCCATAATAGCAATGTTTAGATCATCTGAGGTAAACACAAAGGCAGAAAGATCGGTAGTATGTCTGATAGCAGAAGGATGCTTTTAATTATCTTGATATGTTATTGGGATAAGTTTGACACAAAAATTATATATTTCAGAGATAGATCTGAGAAATCTAGTCTATTCAGAAAGAAAATATATATTGAAAGAAAACTTTATCATAACTTAATAAAGGATATGAAATGAATTTAAATGTCTTTGGAGTAAGTCAATGGTATTTTAATATTTTTGATTTTATAAAAAATATCAGAATATGTCAATGGTAATAACACAAATATAGTGATTTAGAATTGCATAGATCTTAGTATAGATTCCTCTGAAAACCACAGTGAGACAATGACTTGTATATCATTGTTTATTTGGAAGGTCATCCAAGATATCAGAAGACAATGCAGAAATTGAGAACAAGATAGGGAAAGCCCATAATCAAAGCATATTAATGATCTGGTTACAATGTAGGCAATAAGAGAATCCCCAGAATTCTTTCATCAGAGAAAGAAGAAGATTGAACATTTATTCATAAACTCTCATTCCCCATTGGTTAACTCCTCTGAACTTCTGAGTTGCACTTGTGTACAACTGGTGGGCCTTGAGCCTCTGAAAAAGCAAAACAAAAGGACCTTGCTACGTTCATTTAGTGTGGGATGCTGAAAATGATACCAAGAATTTTGCACCATACCTGTACTAAATCAAACAATTTGAGGGGATAAGGTTGGTGCATCACAAGTGTCTATTGCATTTGTCTTTCTTCATTGCTTTTTACTATTCACTCAACGCATGATTAACATCTTAGGAGACCACATTTTATTAATAGGAATTCAGTCAAAGTTGACCTCATTCAATAAATGTGACCAGGATATGAAAAATCATAGATACGAAAGATCATAGACCCAATTTTAAAAAGAAATGGTCAAAAGAAGTGCAAATATTATTCCCAGATATGATAATACTCAGGGGAAACATGATAGAAGTTCTCAAATATTTGAAAATTTTCTTGTGGAAGATAGAGTGCATTTTCCTATATAGCTAAAGCCATGAAGTTAAGGAAAATGTGTGAACATTAAATAAAGATGAGTTAAGCCTGAAATAGGAAATACTGAACTATGACAGTATGGCACTATGAAATCTGTGTAATAATGCGTAGGGTTGTATCTAGAGTTAATACATGTCCAATTACAGGAGATGTTCAAATAAAGACTAGTTCAACCCTTACCTGGTAGAGATGTTTAAGAGCAGAATCAACCATTGCAGAGATGGTTAGCTAGATCTCTGCTACAAATCCCTTTCAAAGACAATATTATACAATTCTTTAAATGTCTGAGTGAACTTATGTTCATTTATTAATTTTTTATTAATAAAACATATGTTAAGAATTGTACAAGTTATTTGTGTTGATGATAAAACAGAAATTGGTGAATTTATAAAGGATATATTTAATATAGTAAGTATATGTGCTATAAATTGTATGAATAAAAATAAAATATGGCTCAGTGAAGGAATGATAGGATAGGTGGCCTAGATTTATTCAAAGAGTCAGGGAAGTAGTTAAACAAGAAGCTAATATTTAAACTGAGACTTGAAAGAAGGAAGGAAGGTGTCAATCAGTGGAATGGTTGTCCAATCTTAAGGCACAGCATATTCTACAATTTGGGGTTCAGCACTCCAGGAGTCCTTCTAAAGGTATATATTTTTTTGTCATCATATCTAACATCCAACCATAAAATTTTATGTAAATTGCTACAAGCATATACCCTCTATTCTAATGTGAACTCATCCAGAGAACTAAATTTAATAACAATAGAAAATTTTCTGGAGAAAGTATAATGAATGGGTTGAGTGAGTGAAAAGTTCCTATCAAAAGTGTTAGATGTTAGAAAAATACTGTGCTGATGCATTATTTGTATTTTTACATAAGCTAAGCCTCTTGATATAATATTAAACCTGTCTAAAGTATTTAATATGCAGGTATCCTTATTTAATGAGTATCTTTAGAATCATATCAACCACAGCAAGATACAACAACAAATGACACCTTTAAAAATAAATTCTCCTGGGGAGTGATGTCAGCAAGAGAGTGAAATAGGAGTTTTCTACTTTCATTTCCTCACAGTACACTAAATTTGAAAACCTCCCGTGGATGAGAGTACCTTTGTGGGAGTCTGGGAGTACACTGGAGAGGTTCTAGCTTACTGCTGGAGCACATTGAAGAGGGTAGAAAGAATAGTTTACTTTACAAGCCTCATTCCTCTCCCAAGGCAAAACAGCTCATGGCCAAGAAAGCCCACCTCAGCCTAAAATTCATCCCTTCGGGGAAAGTGGGAATGTAGTTAGTGAACTCCTAACTTCCCCCACATGCAGGACACTTCCCAGTGGCCCATCTTTTTGTCACTCCAAATGAATATGAGGGAATCATCAGGGCTGAGTGTCTGTGAGAGTCTAGGAGCAAAGAAGAGAGCAGGGATTCACAGAAATTAGGGCTTGAAGCTTAACAAAGGGGTGCATATCCTACTCACTACTTCATGGATTCCATCAGGAAGTCCATCCACGAGCCACTTGGAATGCCTTAATTGTGGATCACTCAACTGGCACACAGGTACCCCCAATGCTCCATGCACCTCACCTTGTAACCCATAGTAAGCTCCCCACATGCATTACTCAGATAACAAGAATGAACATTTGCAGATTGCTTATAAGTACACAAAGACACCTGACTCTCTGGAATTGGGAGAAGGCACAGAAACTTTAGCATTATGGGGGGCCAATCTAGGGAAAAGAAACAGGAGGCTTTAACACCCAGCTTGATTTTGTGGGATTGAGAGAATGCTTACTATCTTAAAAATTTCCTGCTCTCCATGAGGGAAAAATAGGCATGGAGTTGGCACATCCATAGAAAAGGTTGAGAGGGCCTCAAATTCCTAACCAGGCTGGCTGCTGGAAGTGTTTTACTTCTGAAGCCAATTGGTAAAGAGGATGGGGATGATATGTTCAAAGGGGATGATATGTTCAAAGTGCTGAAGAAAAAAAAAAAAAAAACCTGTCAACCAAGTGTTCTTTACTTGACAAAGCTGTGTCCTTCAGAGATGAAAGAGACTAAAGACTTTCCCAAACCAAAAAAAAGCTGAGGGAGTTTATCATCACTACACCTGCTTTAAAATAATTGTTAAAAGGAGTTCTTCAAGCTGAAATAATTAGTAACATGAAAACATATAAAAGCATAGACTTTCGGTTACAAAATGGTGGCATAGAAGCAAGCTGGCTTTACTCCCTGACACCCCCCTCAAAAAAAAATCTAAATGTACAGCATTGAGATTATCACCATACGTATCCCAGAACTCAAATATAAAGATGAGGCAGGTCCTGAGACCACAGAGGAGTTAAAAAAGATTAAGAAAATGGTAAGAGAATCAAGTTTTCACATCCATGACAACCCTTCCCCATTCCACTTGGCACCAAAAGTGTTGAAAATCTTTCCCCAACTCACTGTTTCTACACTGGAAAAACTGAGATCAAAGTGGACAAGATTCCTCTCCATCTTGAGTTCCCTGGCAGGAGATCTGTCTCTGTCTTAAACCATGTGAAGCATTGTGAGTACCTGAAGGAAGCAATATCCCTGAGAACAGGCAAAGACAAAGAGGGGAAGGGGAACTATCATCCCCACCCCTGGAAGTTATACTCTATAACCAGGCTGAAAGGGATACTACATCAGAGTGGCTGCTCAGCAGCACCACACTTTAGTAGGTTCATATCATAGGTCCCCTGGGCAAAAACCCATAGCCAATTTTTCCACACTGTTGGGATATCTACTTTGGGACTTCTTGCATTTGAGAAGGGTAACATTCCAATCATTTACTAGAGTTGAGGTAAACCAGGGTTTAAGGTGCCACCTAGAGCTGAAAAGGAGTCAGTGAACTAGCACTAAAGACCCTCTCAGCAAATGTCACCAATAAAAACAAAAACAAGCCAGACAGAGAAGATTGAAATAAATAACTAATCTTTCAGTGCAAACACATAGACATATATCCACAAGAAACAACAATAAACAAGGAACCCTGAACTTTCCAAATGGACAAAGCAAGAAACCAGTGACTGACCTACTAAGACAGCAATGCATAAGCTCTCTAGAAATTCAAAATAGTAGTTTTAAGGAAACTCAGCGATCTCTAAGATAACATAGAAAAGCAATTCAGAAATTTATCAGAGAAATATAACAAAGAGATTGAAATAAAAAGTGTTAAACAGAAATCTTAGAACTTAGAAATATATTTGCTTGAACTAAGAAATTAATTAGAGGCTTTCAATAGCAGAATGAATCACGGAGAGAAAAGAATCAGTGATCTCACAGATTGACTATTTGGAAATACACAGTAAGAGAAGAAAAATGGAAAAAAGAATAAAAGAAGCAAAGATTGCCTATAAGGTTTAGAAAATTCCTTCAAAAGATCAAATTTAAGAGTTATTTGTATTCAAGAGAAACATGAGCAAGAGCAAGGGGTAGAAAGCTTACTTAAAGAAATAATAACAGAAAACTTTCCAAAACTCAAGAAAGATATAAATATTATCAGGTACAGAAAGGTCAGAGAACACCAGACAAATTTGACCCAAATTAGATAAATCTCAAAGGTCAAGGACAAAGAAAGAATCATAAACACAGCAAGAGAAAAGAAGTAAATAGCATATAAAGGAGCTCCAATTCATCTGTCAATAGACTTCTCAAGCGAAACCATATAGGCCAGTAGGGAGTGGAATGACATTATTAAAGTGCTGAAATGAAAAATACAAAAACAAAAAAACCCTGCCTTCCAAGAACATTGTATCCAGAAAAGTTTTCCTTCAAACATGAAAGAAAGATAAAGTCTTTCCCAGACAAACAAAAGCTGAAAAAATTCACCACAATGAGACCCATGTTACAAGAAATGTTAAAGGTAATTCTTCAATATGAAAGAAAAAAAAAACGCACTTATCATCCCAAAAAAAGAAAAAATGAAGGTATAAAATCCACTAGTAAAAATAACTACATGGACAAACCCAGAGTACTCTAAAACTAAAATCTGAGTGAGCAGTCCACTCATAACTCTAGTATGAAGCCCAATAGACAAATCTATCAAAATCAATAATAGCTATAGCAACCTGTTAAGAGATAAGTATATCTGTAAGAATTGATATGATGGTAAATGAACTGATAAATGAACATTGGTGAAGTTGCAGGATGCAAAATCAACATGCAAAAATCAGTTGTGTTTATAAATAACAACAGCTTATCTGAAAAATAAATTTTAAAAAATGCCCATTTAAAATAGAAACAAAAAATACATTGGAATAAATTTTACCAAGGAGATGAATCTCTGCACACTAAAAGTTATAAAACATTATTGAAAGAAATTGAAGAAGACCCAAATAAATGGAAAGCTAGCCCCATGTTCATGGATTGGAAGATTTAATATTGTTAAAATATTCATATTACCCAAAGTGATCTACATATTTAATGCAATCCCTGTCAAAATTCCAATGGCATTTTTCACAGATATAGAGAAAACAATTCTAAAATTTACATGGAACCACATAAAACCCCAAATCACTAAAATGACCTCAAGAAAGAAGAACATAACGAATGATTGGACTCCTATTCCCCATACCCAAAAATCCATTCAAAATAGATTGAAGACTTAGACATAAGACCTGAAACCATAAAACTCCCAAGTAAAAACATAAAGTGAAAGCTCTTTGATATTGGTCTTGGTAATATTTTTAGATAAGACAAGAAAAGCATAGGCAACAACAGCAAAAATATGCAAATGAGAGTGCATCAAACTAAAAATCTGCACAGCAGAGGAAATAATCAAAAAATAAAAAGGAGATCTACTCAGGGGAAAAGAAAACTGTAAACCATATATCTGGTAAGAGTTTTATATCCAAAATTAATAAGAGACTCAGCCAATTCAATAGTACAAATACAAATAACCTGTTTTAAAAATGGACAAAGAACCTGAATAGACATTTTTCCAAAAAAGACATAGAAATGGCCAAGAGGTATATAAAAAGGTGCTCAATATCACTAATCATCAGGGAAATGCAAATTTAAACCACATTGAAATATCGCTCCATACCTGTTAGTATGGTTATTATCAAAAGTTCAAAAGACAAGGATGTGGGGAAAAGAAATCCTTATACCCTGTTGATGGGAATATAAATTGTTACAGCCATTGTGGAAAATGGTATGAAGTTTTCTCAAAAAAATTAAAAATAGAAATATCTTATGATCCAGCAATTCCACTGATAGGTATATATCCAATGGAAATAAAATCATTATCTGAAAGTGATATCTGCACTCTAGTGTTCATTGAAACAGAACTCACAATAGCCAAGATACAGAAACAAACTAAGTGTCCACCGATGGGTGAATGGATAAAAAATAGGGAAGATTATATACATATAATGCATAATGTATATAATATATTATTTATGTAATATATGCAAATACACATTATATATATATAGTATATTATATATATGTGCTATTTGTGACAACATGGATGAGTGAAGGAGCCCATGGGACATTATGGTGAGTGAAATAAGCCAGACACAGAAAGACCAATACTATGTGATACTTATGCATGGAATCTCAAAAAGTTAAACTCACAGAAACAGTAGAATTGTGGTTTCCAGGGACTGGGGATAAGTATAATTTGGTCACAGGGTACAAATTTGAGTTATAAAAAAAGTAAGTTCTGGAGATCTAATGTATGGCATAGTGACTATATTTAATAATAATGTGTTGTATATACTGAAAACTTGCTGAGAGAGTAGATGGTTAAGTGTTCTCACCACACACACACACACACACACACACACACACACACACACGCAGGTAAACTATGTGAGGCCATTGACATATTCATTACCTTGTTTGTATTAATCATCCGCAATGTATATGCATATGAAATCACCACTTGTACCTTAAATACATAAATCTTTATTTGTCAGTCATACTTCCATAAAGCTGGAAAAAATAAAAGTAACTTCTGAGTAGTTATTGACCTTGTTAGTGCAATTTATTATTATTTCATTTATTTTAGTTTTCTATGTTATTTTATTTTCTATGTTATTTATATTAGTTTTCAGTACTAATACAGTACTAAAACAACTTCATCTCTAAAGAGTTTGTGCTGTTACCAGGTTAACCTTTGGTCTCAGAAATTGGAATTTTGTCACATAATGAGCAAAAAAGGGTTGTATGTTGCAGTAAAAATTTAGTACATCAAAGCTAATTTTGAAAACAGTATTTTAAAAATATACATATGATGCACCTTAGACTATAATACTTAATTACTCTTAGGAAACAATCTTGACGTGATAACATTGGTAATGTCCTAATAATGTATAATTTAAGGTGACACAAATTGTCTCAGAAAATAAACAAAGTCATTATTGGCATAAACTTTGACTCTATCATTATTAATTTATCTGCTATGGGTTAACAATCCCCTTTTAATTTTTCATACTTTAAAACAGGGCATAAACTTTATATGGAACAGTCGAGTTATTTTTGCATACTTCTTGTGAAACTGTGTCAAGACTTTAAGGGACTTATTAAAAATTGGTATAGTAGAATATATTTTTCTCATTCTTATGAAAATTGGGAAAATTGGTTCACTCATCAGGTAAAGTGACTACATAACCATATAAACAAATATTAAAAATTCACAAATAAACTTCTTCTTCCAGTCAAACAAAAATGTTTATCTAATTCTATTTCTGTGGATCATTTTTCTTTCCATTTTTATTCATCTCCTGGTAATTACTAATGGAAGATTTCCATGTCATACACACATTGCACTTAAAAACCTATATATTGTGAAATATAGTGCAAAGTTTACAGACTGTGTTAACAAGTTAGCCACAGAATTTAATTTACAAACTGAAATATTAAGGAGTAATCATCAAAATAGCATAAAGCAAGGTTTGAAAAACATTTTTAGCAAAGGTTAAATGGCAAGGTGTTTTCTGAAACTTTTAAAAAAATCTTCTCATTTTAATCCCTCTGAGTATTGTCTTCACATCTCCTGTTTGTCAGGAAAGTCCATGTC
>RJWJ010017722.1:0-32486 GCA_004363605.1 Indri indri | reverse complement strand
TCCAAGTGGACTCTTTAGCAGTTGTTGCTGAGAGCCCTGAATAGCCATTCAGTCCTTGCATGCTGGAGAACCTCAGTGTGCTCACCTGCTCTCACCTCTCCCTGAAACTCAGAGGCACATCTTTATTTGTATAAGCCAATCATTTAGGTCTCTTACCCTTAACTGTTATTTATTTGGGCATAGGTATGTATTGAAAATTTGACCAAAATCTCAAGAAGTAAACTGTTACAGCCAACTTGTCACCAGGGAAGAGATAAACCAACATATGGCTGATGGAAGAACGGGAGGAGAAGAAACCTCTGGGCCACTTGATGACTGGATTCCTCAAACTACAATACCTTGGAGATTCTTATTTAGTGAGCAAAAAAATATTCCTTATTTTATAAGGTGGTTAAATTAGAGTTTCCTATATCTTGTAAGTATCATAATTTAGTGGGTCCCAAACTTTTTGGCACCAGGGACCAGTTTCATGGAAGACAATTTTCCCACAGACCAGGGTTTGGGAGGAGGATGGTTTCAGGATGATGCAAGCATATTACATTTATTGTGCACTTTATTTCTATTATTATTACCTTGTTAACCTCTGTGCCAGTGATAATCTGTATTTGCAGCTGCTCCCCAGTGCCTCCATCATTGCCTCAGCTCCACCTCAGATCATCAGGCATTAGAGTCTCATAAAGAGCCAGCAACCTAGATGACTCACATGCACAGTTTACAGAGGGGTTTGCACACCTATGAGAATCTAATGCCACCGCTGATCTGACAGGTGGCAGAGCTCAGGTGGTGACGCAAACAATGGGGAGCAGCGGTAAATGCAGATGAAGCTTTGCTTGCTCACCTGCAGCTCACCTCCTGCTGTGTGGCCCAGTTCCTAGTGTATAGACATATTAATAGTTGTCAATACTGAGGTTACAATAACTTAAATCCAAATCGCCAAAGGACTTAAGTAAAGCATTAAGAATTAAAAAAAAAAAAAAGGCAAGGTACTCAAGATAAAGTAAAAATACAGTATTGATAGAATTTTCTGATAAATTATATTTTGATAGTCCAGTGAAGGGGAGGGAAGTGTGCCAGATGATCACTCTGTGCTAACCTAGAAGGCAGAAAACAACCCATCAATCATCTTAACCAATGTCTGGAACTGAGTAGAAAGGACACATTTCTAGGGAAGAGATGTAGAATAAGTTTCACATTTTCTGTATTGAGAATTGGACATCCATGAAAATTATAGAGTTCAGATAAAGAAAACTGGAGCTAACGTTTACAAGTTATAGACAAGCAAACTGTCCAAACTAGATAAGTGGTTGATAAGACCAGACAGTGTAGACTGAGAAGAAGAGAAAAGAGAAGTGGATATAATGTTAAAGGAAGTCTCAGTTGCAAGGGATTGTAGGAGTCACAAAGCTTATTATAGTCTTTTTTTTTTTCTGTTAAGATAAAGTTCTGCCTTTTCTTTCCATAATCAGCTTATGATTTATTTGTGGTCTACAAATTTCCTTATAGATCATAATGGCCAGATTTTTCTAAGGTCTAGCAGAGCCTTGTAAAAGTCCCCTAGATGCTGGGAAGTCATGAAATGATTTAAATATCTTTGGGTCACTTCTTATGTCCCAGAATGAGCCAAAAGTATTAGATTAATTCTTGAAAAGTTCATTCAAATTAGACCTTCATAAAATCACTGAACTGTTTTATAATAAGAACAAATATAAATATAAATAAGAATAAAACAAGCCATTGCTAAATGTCTGTTTTCTCTATGTGCAAAGATGTTACCAAGCTACTGAATTCTAATGCATAGAAATATATTAA
The DNA here is from genome assembly GCA_004363605.1 of Indri indri. Classification (NCBI taxonomy): domain Eukaryota; kingdom Metazoa; phylum Chordata; class Mammalia; order Primates; family Indriidae; genus Indri; species Indri indri. The sequence continues at coordinate 30,677 of RJWJ010017722.1, read as the reverse complement.
TACATGTAAAAAATGGTTGAAGAACTTACTGCTCTAGTTAATTCATACACAAAATATATATTTTATATTCTTTCATTGGATTTTTTCAATATTCAGAGAGAAAAGCTCAGTCTTTTAGACCTATATACATTAAAAACCAATTTTCTTATTTACCCTGTTACACATCAGCTAGAAACAATGTAGAATTTTATTTTCTGTGACATTTTTTACCTACAGAAAAATTACATTCTTTAGATAAAAAAGAATGTAATAAATAAAAATGTGGGTCAAGTCCACAATTATACATTTTATTTTATTCCATTTTTATGAATATGAGGTATTTCTACAATATTTAAAGTTTTCCAAAAGTACTTCAAAGTATAATTTAGATTTAAAATTAACTGAATCATAGCTTGCTCGAGAATATTTGAATTATTTTTCCAAGAATAGTTTCAGACAAAACTTTGATTCTATGATGAATGCTCTTTCAATGTAAATAAATCATAATACTGAAGGCAAAAACATCTGTTATTGAGGTAAATTACCACTTCAGGGTGTCCTTGAAGCCTCTGCAATCTTGTGACTATATCTATGGCTCGGAAATGTAAGATTTTACAAATGTTTTTGATGATTATGGGCAAGTCAGTGTGAATGGTGACTCCAACTATCAGGACTATACTTCTGGAGGGGAAATAATAGTCACCAGTGACACCTTCTCAAAGTGCTAAGAAATAGGTATTCCTGAAAAAATGTCTATATTATACTCTGTAAAAATAAAAATAAAATGTAAGCCTATTCTACCAGTTTAAATTTAAGAATTAACTTTTTTTCCTCATTCCCTTAAAATGCATCTCATTGTACTTATAACTGAATAAACTTTATTTGTCTGTCTTTCTTCATAAACTTTCTGCTATTTTTTCATATTTTGTGTACATACATACACAATCTACTAACAAAATACTACAAGACCCAATTCATAATTGTCATAAAAAATAAACAATATTTGTACACAATATGCATAGATGGATATATACGAATAGATGAAAATATCTATATAATTTCATATATATGAAATTACACACATACCTAGTTTTACATAATTTGAATTGTCACAATTCCAATGCAAGCACAATGTATATATATGCATATGAGTACATATGTTTATCAATTGCATTTATATTCATATATATAATTTTTAGTCAATTATGAGCCTATACTCTTTGTAAATAACCCAATAAAAATGAAACTTTCCATCATAAAATTGTAGACTGTTTGCATACAATAATTTATCTTGAAATAATGTGAGAAATATGCTTATTTTCTTCCTTCTAGTACAAAAATTACACAATGAGCTGTTAGATATCTATAAAACTGTTAATATCAGAAAAAAATGAGGCGTGATTCAAATGCCCAACATTCCATAGCTATCTGGACCATCTCACACGCTAGTCTCAGCAACTCTTGGTATGTGGATTCAGAACAGAGTCTCTCCTCTAGAGAAAATGCCATTTGGACTTAATCTTTCTACATTCCACAGTGGCTCCAAGTCTCCTGGCCCTAGAATTCTCTATCTGTAGGAGGGCAGGTTGTAGAAGCTGAGCTTTCGTAGGAAAAGATGAGAGAGCTTCTGAGATGCTTCAGAGTAACAGTGAAAGGAGTGTGTGTTATGGGCTTGCTGTCAAGGGAGAAGCAGAAGAGACCTGTGCTCCCTTGACAGCTTCCTAAGCAGCATTTGGATCAACTGCTATCAGAGGGTGCTATTAGACCAAATAAACAGAAAGTCAGAAGGGTAGTTCCAGAAACTACTCCAAGATTTTAATGGAGTTAAAAGGTACTATCAAGTGACAGTTTCCAACACATACTCCTCAACTACTTGAGAAAATTACATAGTTCGCCTGGTTTTCTAGGGACAAAGGGGCTCACCAGGACACAGGAGTTTCAGTTCTAAAACCAGGAAAGTACTGGGCAAACTGGAAGACATTGGTCACCTTATGACTGCACGAGTGTTTGAGAAGATATCACAGCTATGAAACAGGCTGGGTCAAAGAATATGTCTGCAAACTGAGCTTCCAGATTGGACCTCAGTTTAAGGGCTGAGATAATCAGGACCTCTCTAAACCCAGATGCTACAGACTGAGTTGTGTCTCCCCAAAACCCATGTGTTGAACAGCAACCCGCTGATGTGATGATATTTAGAAATGGGGCCTTTGAGAGGTAATTAGGTTTAGATGAGGTCGTGAGGGTGGGAGCCTCGTGATAGGATTAGGGCCTTTGTAAGAAGAGACACCAGACACCTTGCTTTGGCTTTCTCTGCCATGGAGGGACACAGCAAGCTGGGAAGAGAGCCCTCACTGGGAACTGGACCCGTGGCACTAGAACGGTGAGAAAACTTCTGTTGTTCAAGCCACCCAGTCCATCATATTTTGTTATGGTATTCCAGGTTCTTTAATACACGAGAGCTTTAGAGATGGGTGTTTTCATTTTTGTAGATGCCACGGTTAAGGAAAAATGCCAAAGTTAAGGCCTTTGGTTAGAGACGAGGTCTCAAACACCTGCTCCCTATGTAAAAGGGGGATAAAGGTAAATTATATCATCTTTGTAGATATAAAAGGGAATTAAGTAAAAGATTTAATAGTGAGATGCCCTAGAGAGGCACGGAATAGTCAGATATACAAAGACGTCTCTACCGCAAAGAACAGGATGCGAAAACTGGATCCAGAGTCACCAGTGCTAAAGGACACCACGTTATTTGCACCGAATGTATTCAGGAGGCCAACTTCAGAGACACTGAGGTTGGATCCGAGGCATGCTTCGGAGACACTGACGCTGCACGTGCTCTTGGCTTCACTTGTGAATGGCGAGAGAACTGCTAGCAACACTGGGGGTTTGCCAAGCTTGGAAGGGGAAAAAAAAGGCTGCTGAGGGGGCGGAAGTCACTGGCCCAGAGTAAAGCCGCAAAAAACTCTCCTCTGAGGAGAACTGTGGAGTTTCAGAAAATCTTTAGGGTTCAGGCAGACAAGAAATGCAGGCAAAGTACTACAGAAATGATCTAGACCAACGCATTGATTGGGAAGAACAGAATCCATGGCATTTTTATCATTCGGTGGGAATATTCCCTGGAGACTTTTATATCTAAGAATTTTATAGTTTAAAAAACCTAGTTATACTGAATAAAATATAATAATCATTCTTTAAATTACTAGCTAATCCTCAAGGAATAAGAGAACATCATAGAAACCAAATTTAAAAAAGTAACTGGAATCCAGAGCAGTGAATTGAAGCTCAAGTTCAACCCTAGAACATTTGTCAATCTGCAATCTCAGTACCCAGATCCGGGGGGGGTGGACATATATACACACACTTATATATGTATGTATATATTAATATACATATCATATAATATTAATAATATATAATATATTCATCTATGTGTACATGTATTTATATCTATTATATATATATAGTGGTGTGTGTATGTATATATTAATATACATATAATATATTAATATATATAATATATATTATATTCATCTGTGTGTATATGTATTTATATCTATTATATATATATATATATAGTGGTGTGTGTGTATATACTCTAGCAATATGAGACATTGACTAAATTTGTCTGTTGTAGGCTATAAACTGGGTGGAAACTTTATCTCTCCATGAGAATTTCTAAACATTGCACTTTCTTATTAAAGTTTAAGGTCTGTTTTTTATTGACAATATTATTAAGTAAACTGCAATCACAATAATAATGTAAAAGGGATCACATTTATAGCTTCGTGGGTCACTTTGAAAAAGCAAAAGCAAATCCTCTCTGGAGGAACAAATCTTCAGCCCAGGCCTCTACGTCTCCCGTAAATAAAGCCTCATGGATTTGAACTTGCTGATCAAATTATAAAACGGGAAGACACAAGTCAATATCACCTAGAGACATTAAGATTAATGAAGAACAGATAACCTGCAAACACTTCAATTTCGAATAACATGTCAGAGAATACATAAGAGGAGTTTTAAAGTGTCCAAAGAACTGAAAGTTAAGGACTATTACAAATACTAGGCAAATATGAAAAAGTAAAATAGACTACTTTTAAAAAAGCAAAAATATAAATATGAAAATTAAAATCCCCAAGGAAACACTAAACTGTTAATTAGAACTTACTACATGGTGACTTAGTGAAATAAGCATTTCACAGAATTCAGCCATGTGAGATTAACAGAAGCTTAATATGATGGAAAAGTTAGAGAAGTGCAGCTTTAACAGTGAGACGTTATTAAAATAGAAATGCAATCTACATTAGAAAAATACAAACTGATGGGAATATATAATGTACACAATATACATGCGCTTGAACTTTCAGAAGAACCAGAGGGAAACAGTAGCAAAGAAACCACATTTAATATTATAGTATTTAATATTTTTTCCAGAAATAATTTGAAATATGAATCTTTAAATTTGGAAAATATTTTTTAAAATGTTATCAATAAAAAGAGATTCTCAGGTAGGTATTTTGTATTAAACTACAAAATAAAAGTCAAGAAGAATATTGTTAAAGCAGCCAGAGAGAAAACACAAATGCCCTACCACGGAATGAGCATTAGAGTGAGATTAGTCATCCAAACAGCAGCAATTTAAAACAGAGGATACTGTAATTGTATTTGTAGAATATGGAGATACTAGCTATCAATCTGGAATATTAAAAATTGCTAATGTATCATTCAAGAAAAAAAGGGAAATAGAAACTGAGAGATTAGCACCATCTTCAGAAAATGAACTTCTAGGTGTTGTACTATAAGACTATGAAACCTGAATACACCTATATTCATTAAACAATTAGAATTATGAGGCATAAATAAGTTTAAAAGTTGGTCCTGACAAATACTCAAGAGAGAAAATTGCAACTTTATACAAAACCTGCCAAAGATTAGAGAAAGATGGAACACTCCACAATTCATTTTATACTGGTTGCACCCTTAAAGATGAAACAAATCCAAAACAGGATGAGAAAGTCAATTAGACAGGATAGGCTAGGCCGCGTTACATACATTATCTCATTCAATCCTCAGAGCAGCTCTATGAGATAAGTACAGTATAATTATTTACAGTTACAGATAAGGAAATTCAATCTCAGAGATTTTAAGTTACTTTCATCATTTACTAAAGTTAGATGAAAAGCCTGGTTCTACTCCTTTCTAATTGTGTAATCTTGGGCAAATAATTTAACCTTCCTGAGCTTTGTAAGAAGCTCCTTTGTAAGAAGCTTCCCTCTTTGCAAGAAGAAATAAGTATACTAACAAAAGGGGTTTTCATCATTATTAAGTGTAGGTACTTTTGAGGATTATGTGCAATAAAGGAGGATTAAGTAAAAAAAGTATAACGCAAAGCCTAGCACTTAGTGAAAAATATTAAATATCATTTATTAATGAATTATTAATATATAAATTTTTTATTATTGTATTATACCCAATACTGTTAAAGTGAGCAATTTAAAAAAACTCAAACATATTTTGGCCAGAATGTTTATCTACAGTGAATAATGAGACCATCTAATAACATGAATCTCTAAGATTTCCTGGAGGGGCTGTAAACTAAACACAAGCTATCTGCCACTTGCAATTGGGAAATTGGGAAATTTGTATTGGATTAGGAAATTCGTTATCATATTAACACAGCATAGATCATATTAACAGCTCCTTTTCAATGTTTTCTACTTTAATTAATTTCTTAAACATGTAAAAACCCACAATTGTCTTTACAGGCTGGTCCGACAGAAAAGGGCACTTTTAAAGATATGGGCTGTGAAATTGTGATTATGTAATTGTGGGCTTGACCCCATCATCATCATCCTTCCTTTTTAGTAAATTTCACACATGTCTACAGTGAGGGTGATGTGAAAATATTTTTTTCTATTAACAAAATCCAGAGTATTTTTGGAAGAAGTTATATAATGAGGAAAATAGCAACTCTAAGGTAACACATTAGCTTCGTGGAATACTAAGCTTCATTCCTACAAATCATCTACTGGTTTGGTTTGATTAAAGAAGGTCATAGAACATAACAGGGAAGAAAAAAAACCTTATTTTTAAAAGTTCAGTTTATGTAAACTGCCTCCATTTAGGAAAAAGTGTGATAATATCAAAAATGCATACATAACAATTAATTTATTTATACAAATAATTAGAAACAACATTCACATTTTGTGGATATTTTAAAAATTCAAATGCATTTCATTCTGTGTTCTTGATAATTCTGACGAGTTTTTACAAATTACATTTATCTCAACTATTTACTGGACCTGATACCCTCTGGGAAAATATCCTTGGTCACCTCTTAAATGAAGAATACAACTTAGAGAATAAAATTTAAATCATGGCAACATGCAGAATTAGAGCTTTAATGAAATAAATCAACACCAGCATGATCTTGCCTCATCTTTCACATTTTGCTTGCTGTTCATTACCCAATCCCTGCTGCCATGGTAATTATTTATGCTGTGAATTATTGTCATCCAGTTAAATACAGCGTTGAAAACGACAAGACCAATCTTTTTTATTTATCATCAACCAATCATCCTGCCTAGAACCAACGAAAGTAAATTATATTTCTGTTAAGCATTTATTGAAAACATTGCATATTATCACTCAACTTCTTTGAAAAGGAGAGCCAACTGGGAAGCTAAACAAAGTCAATGAAACAGCTAGGATTCCTTTTTCTCAAATACCCTTTAAAATATGTATGAAACAGCCTAAAATTATGTTGTATGCCCCTCCAATAAGCAAGAGGAAAAGAGTTTCTGATCTCCATCTCTATACCTGCCTCTCCCTCAGATTTTCTCATCTCAGTTTCTCTTTTACTCTACAACTAAGTTCTTCCTTTAAAGCTATCCCACCTCTGACCACTTCTCTATGTCAGTACAGCTAATGCCCTGGAGCAAATCACTATTGTGTCTACTCAGGTCCTTACAGGAACCCCACGTTTCCTCAAAGCATATATACACCTGGACCCTTCTTCTCTACTTTTTGTCCTGTTATGACCTCTTGTCAATAACCAAACCCCTCTTTTCATTATATACATCTAGCAAAACAGAAACCTAGATGAACCAGATCTGCAAGAGACTTCCTCCAGGCTTGAATCTAGGCATTAATAGGGAACTCAAGCGATCTTTCTGACAGTCCTACTGCATGACTCAGGTCAAGTCTGATCAACTCTACACTAGGTATTTCTATTTGTAAGTCTTAAAACACAGCCCTGTAAATGATAGCACAACATGCACTTGGGGAAGACTTAACAATATTTCTAGTGAAGACCAGGTATGGTTTCAAAATTAATTAAAAGCAACAATTGAACAGAATCCAAATCTACCTTAAAGATATCTAGGAAAATCAAATTCTAAGGTGTCCCTTGTATAGCTGCTTTCATACTTCTGTGGCACATTAATTATCCCTGGAACTAAAAGTTCATGATTGACATTCTTTAACTATTGAAACAAAGAAGCAAAAAAAATCAAATGATTACACTTGTGATGAGGTCTATAATGCAATATTAATCAACATAATCAAAACTAGTTTATTATGATCAAATAAAAAATTCAGAGAATGCATGTTCATTAAATTCCTAGGAAATAACTTATATTTTAAACATTTCTCTGGCTGAAGCTGACTTTTTTCTTCCCCTGCAAGATCTTTTGTGTTTAATAACTCACCAATCTTCCTCAGTGCCAGATCTTAGGGACTTAACCCTCGAACAGAGGCAATCTCTTGTAAATTAAAGGCCAAGAGCGCGCTGCTCTTCAATCGTGTGTCACATCCCTCAGGTGCCTACGGAGTTATTTCTCCAACCCACTGCCCATTTCGTTTTTATTGTCACATCCCATATGATAAGGGAAGACATATCCAATCAAGAAAATCATTAAAATGTAATACATAAAATCCATCATCACTATTTAGCAAATAAAAATTAAAACAAATAAACAAATAATAAAAACAAATTAAAACACAAATTTAGAATTGCAATCTTACTAATTGTGTAACAAAATCTGATTAATACAATTGGATTAATACTGAATGCTAATTGATATAACTAATAGAATAAAAATCCATTGGCCTGCTCCAAACTTAGTCCAATCAGTATTTTCTGAATTGTGTTACAATAGCTAAAGCTTCTGTAGCTCTGCGTACCAAATTTACAATGTGATCAAATCTATAGACTAAGTGGGCAATGAAACTTAACTAGCCTCCTATTGCATCCGAATTGTTTAAATTATATTTTCAAAAACTTCCTAAGGCAAATAGTAAAATATCATCTTAATCCATTTGGCCTGCTATAACACACTATCATAGATATTGGCATATAAACAAAAGAAATTTACTTCTCACAGTTTGAGAGACTACAAAGTCCAAGAGCAAGACACTGGCAGGTTCTGTGTCTGATGAGTGGCCATTTCCTGGTTCATAGGCATCATCTTTTTGCTACAACCTCACATAGCAGAAGAGGTGAAGGATCTCTCTGGGGTCTCTTTTATAAAGGCACTAATTCCATTCATGAGGGTTTCACCCTTATGATATAAACACCTCTGAAAGACCTTACCTCCCAATATCATCACCTTAGGGGGATTCCAACATACGATTTTTGGGAGACATAAATATTCAAACCATTACAAATATGTTTTCACTGGTAACTGTGAAGTTTTTTAAAAAGGTAGAGTTCATGCAAATAAAACAGACACAGTTTCTGATCTTTTTCTTACTAAAAATGTAGAAAAGTATCCTTTCCTCAGTCAAATGAAAGAATTTCCATTTTATTAAACATAAATAAAAAGCAAAAGTGATTCATGTTTACATTAAACATCAACCTGTATGAAAATAATAGGAAACATAACTTTTTAATTTTACTCTTTTTGTTGATAATCCTATTGAATTTGCTCATATGTCTGTTTTTTATTGGATATAGCTATTTCTCTTCACTCTGTCACTAGTCCATTATTTATAAAAGACAAATTGGTTGCATATCTAGTAAATTCTTATCTCTGATCTAACCAAAATAAATTCTTCTCCTTTGGTTTTATCTTAAAACAACTATTTTTAGAAAAGTTTTATTTGCATTAAGATACTTTAAGATTTAATATAGCTTTTCCACGTATAAAAGATTTCTACAAGTTTGAGTCTGTATATCCTTCTATAGAATTATGTCACTCATATTAAATATAATTCTTTTCAGTTTCTTTAACTGACATATCTGTCATGAGCTTGAATTCAAAACAAAGATTTAAAGTATAGTAACTTTTACTGTCCTATGCCTGTTCAGTAAGTTTCCTCAACTTTCCTGCACACAATCACATGATATATATTATAATGAATTCTTACTCTGTATATCTAAGAAGTAAAGAATAACAGATCTCTTGCAGGGTAATCTCATGCTAAGTATGAAAACAGGCAAGAGCTGTACTTAAAACCACCAGTCCTGGTAGAGTCCTGATGTGGTGGATCAGGCTGCCTGTCAGCCAGGTCTTGCACGCTACGACTACAAGGCTTGAACTCCAGCCTCCTCAGCACGGGTGGGAGGGGCTATGCTCCCAAACACGGGAACGCTAGGGCAGCCGATCAGCCCACTGATCTTCTTGTACATCTGCAACAGCAAGTCTTGCATCACTCTTGGAGATGGTATCATGCTCCTCCCTCCATGAAGGAGAAGCTAGCAAAACTGGGCTGGAGCCAGAAAATTTGCCACAATAGAATGTTGTTCAATGTCAGACCCTGACTCTATCAGGGGCAGGTCTGGTGCTTCCCCAGTCTCATAGTTGGAATCCTTCCTCTCTCTCCCAAAGCCTGGTGTTTGACCCTGCTGGGTCCCTGTGTCTTGAGTTGGGATGAAATATGTATTATAACAGGAGATGTGAATACCTATTATTTCTCCTGCTTCCATGAGATTACCTTAATAAACAATGTGCCAGCAGGCCTAATGTGTATGTTGTCAAATAACTTGTATTTCTTAAGTGTCAAAACCATGAGGAGCCATTTCTAAGTTCAATAGATAAGTTTATGTGTTATTCAGAGATCCTGGACTTTAAGAGGAGTGGACTAGATAGGGCTTTCGGCTGTGTCTCTGAGAAAGGGAGAGAATGTGTTCTATGTGTGAGAACAAGAGTGCACACAGATTTTTGATGGCCAGAAGGATAACTTTGACTAGGTGATCCACCATATCCACTTCTCTTTTGATATTAAGCAGAATAGTAGCTGGGAGGTGGCTTCCCATCGAGGAGCTAAATATCCCATACTCCTTTGTAGTTAGATGTAGTCGTATAACTAATTTTTTTTTTCCAAAGGAATGAAAGCAGAAGTATTGTATGCTTCTCCCAGGCAAAGGGTTTAAGATGCAAGAGAGTTTGTCCAAGTTTTTTTTCTGATTTGGCCACTTGAAAACATTCAATAAAGAGGCCCCAGGAAATGATGGATTCAGTAACCCAGATGCCTGGGTTACTTAAAGAGCACATGGAAAAGAGCTGCCCCGAACATGAATAACCTCTTAGAAAAGTTATACAAGTAAGACAGAAATGTCTGTGGTGTTGTACCTTTACATAGTTGAGTCTATTTGTTATTTCAGCCTAGATAACAGGCTGTGCAAGTCTAAGTTGATTAAAAGAAGTCTGCTTATTTTCTTAAATGGACAGATTTTACACTACTTATTAGTGCTTGTTGGAAAACCTAACAATCCAAATTCATAAATATCAGAAACACAGTTTTAGTAGGGTAAAGTGAGAAAACACATGGCCTATTTCAATAATACAGATCATATAAAGAAATTGAGAGAGGGTTAGAGAGAAAGTAATTCTAGAAAGGTAGTTCCTATTCACTGATATTCTGATTTTCCAAAACATTAGTTAGTAACAATGTCTAATGATGAGATAATCTAGCTAATTTCACTATTAGGTGTACTTTAATATGTGTGCCATTATAAGTCACCAGCTCATTAGTTCTCACTCACTAATATGCTAAAAGTCTTCAATTAGGCTGCAGTATAGGACAGCTAATATGTTTCTGTTTCTCTCCTTTCTCTCTCCCTCTCTCCCCTCTCTTATGATAAATATTTTCCTTCATTGGCCATGCAGTTGAGTCTGTGCCCCACATTTGCAGCAATTAACATATCCACAGGCTTGGAGCTCCCACCTGCTTAAATGGCCTGGGCTTTCGCAGGATTCCTCTCTGTTTGGTCTCTCTGGCAGCTCCCCAGGCGGGATCATCGTGTACTGTCCCCACTGGGCCTCGCTCTGCAGCGCCTCCACTGCATTTTCCTTTTGTTCCCTTGATGACTATTACTCGGCAGCCCCCTCGTGGCACCCGGGGACACTACCTGTGACAACGCGGATGTCCTCCAGAATCTTGTTCCTCAATACCCTCATGGATGGCTCCTGCTGCCAGGGTCACCTTATGCAGATTGATCATGCCCAGTGCTCTTACCTTTACTAGGCAGCATAAAAATGTCTAATAATTCTCTCGATCTACTCTTGAAGAAGATCTTTTCAGAATAGAGGTTACGGACTGACCTTGTGTCACAGCGCTTTCTTTTAGCACAAACTTCTCCTTCCGTTATCTAAAAAGGGCAAGGAAAAGTGGGAAGGAAGGAGAGAGGTTCAGTCAAAAGACCCTTACAGGTAGCTTCCCACTGTGCACGCAACCCTGACCAACAGCCAACACTGCTGTTCAGGCAGCTGTGCTCCAGCATAAATTTTCATCTATGAGGATTTTGTTTCTAAAGTCTCATTTTTCTTTTTGCCAGCATGAACCTGTTTTGGGAAATCCTAGTACATCACACTGATCTGTACATATTTGATAAGCAACTATCACATATCAAGACATCACAGTATCAGATAACAGGTTTTCTGCATCAGAGCTGAGAGCGGAGTAGAAAGGAAGCCACAGAAATCTGTGTGCTCCAGATGGGATAACCATTTCAGATCCACCCAGCCTTCAGCAGATTGGAGAGTCGCCGATCTAGCAATGCTCCAACGAGTGAGGATTTTCCCTCCTAAAGTTTTCACATTGCCATTTGCAGGGGTGATAGTAGAGCCCAATATCTCTGCATGATTTTCAAAATATAACCACCACTTTCTGGATGGCCCATGCTTATAGCCTAGGCACCACTAAATGCCTCAAAACCTGCATGACTGGTGGGATTACGTTCTTTTTCCCTTTTTGTTTCAGTTCACTGCAATAATCCAAGGACTAATGATTATCCCTCAATTCTAGAACTCCTATCAACAACTAATTCTTCTTTCCTTTTCTGGTATCACTTCTCGAGTTTCAAAATCTAAGTTCCAAAAACTTTCATTATGTCTCTGGAACTCACAGTCAGTCATTAGCAAAATATCCTGTATTTTCAACCCCTTTTCCTCCACTTTCCTTCTCTCATGGAAGCATCATTCCCTAAGGACCACCTCCCTTCTCCCAGAGGTGGTGTCTGTTTTCTCTCCCACACCCTGCATACCACTGGGCCTGGAGCTAGAGTGTTGATATCCTTCTAGTTCTTCATTTTTTCCCCAGATCATCACCTTCATGCCAACAGATCATTCCACTCACTACATCTCCTGTTGTGCTCTTCTACAAAACCATTGTCGCTCCCTCTAATTCCTTGAAAATTTTAACTTCCAGATCACTATCGTTATCTTCATAGTTCATGTCATAATTTATGGTGATTTCTGCACCCATTTCGTGTGTTTTCTCAATGTTCTGGCTTCACAGTTTTTGACCTTCTGTCTACTAATGACCTGTTCTCTACCCTCCTCAGCTCTCACTCCATGGCCACGCCTCTGGTCATTGCTAATCATTCCAAGCATTCCAGTTCCCAATTTCCAACTACCACCACCGTTTTTTCAGTTCTTCCCCTGTAATACAATCATTCCAACTATTCTCCAATCTCCAAAAGAACTACTTGAACCTCACTGTCATTTCATTGTGCATTATTATTCTCTTATTATTCTTTTATTCTTATTTCTGACCTAAAGGCTTGGAGTTTATGGTATGTCATTATTTTCATCTCTTGCACTATTCTTTATTTTTGCTACCTCTCTCTTTCTCTGTTTCTTTTTTCCTACACTTCTAGTATAACTCCAATCCTGATTAAAGCCATCTCTCCCTCTCCTCTGGGCTTGCCACCATGAGGCTGTATGGACTGGAGAAAACGATACCATTTTCCCGACTGATCTCAATATAAATTTATGGCCACAAACCTCAAAGGGCAGTCATTCCACAGTTTCCTAGATAATTTAGCCTTTTCCTCCTATATATACATTTCTTTCACACTTTCTCTTCCTCTCCTCAAATTGTAAACACCACATGCCATCTTCACTTTCTGGCAACCTATTTTATGTATGAAATGAAAACAAGCTGAAAGAACTTCTAAAAGATACATGATTACATCTACTAAGCTGTGATGATTAATCTTATGTGTTGAATTGACTGGGCTACAGGGTACCCAGACATTTGGCCACAGATTTGGATGCTCCTGTAAGGATGTTTCTGGGTGAGATTAACATATGAATCAGTAGACTGAATAAAGAAGATGGCCCTCTCTGCTGTGGGTGGGCCCCACCCAATCAATCAAAGGTCTGAACAGAATAAAAAGGCTGAGTAAGAGGAAGCTTCTCCAGCCCAAGCACTTGTGCTGGGACATCAGTCTTTTCCTGCCTTCAGACTTGAAGTGAAAAAATGGCTCTTCTCAAGTCTTGAGCTTGTGGACCTTCAGACTATGACTTCCACCATTGGTTCTCCTGGGCCTTCAGCTTACTGACTGTGGATCTTGGGACTTCTCAGTCTCTGTAATTGCATAGGCCATTTTCTTAGAATAAATCTTTATATAGGGCTTCTTAAAAGATGGTATCATTGTCTTACTATTTTGACCAACCACCCATACCCTTTCTATCTCAGCATAGTGTAGTGTTGATGGGGAGAATTTCTCATAAAGTTTGATCATCTTTCCAAATTTGAAGACTGGTCTTCAGTTGCCAGCTACATGCTGTTAGACCACTGTCCCTGCAGGCTATCCAGTGACAGGTTACCCTTGAAGCAGAGCAAAGACTGATAGACTTCTCTAAGGAACCTAGACAATTTTTTTTCTGGAATTTTGGAATTTATGTGACTATTTCAGTTATCTATTCCTGTGTATCAAATCGCCCCAAATATATTGGCATAAAGCAAAAATTGTATTATGTTCGGAAAGTCTGAAGTTATGAATTCATGCAGGACATAGCAAAGTGACTGGTCTGTAATGCCTGATGTTTGAGCATTTGCTGGGAAGACTGGGATTGCTGAAAGTGTCTCAAATGGCTGGGGCTGGGATCATTAGGGAGCTTCTTTGCTCACATGTATGGTAAGTGAGCTGGAATGATTTGGAAGCTGGGTTTAGGATTGACAACCATAGTACCTACCCATGGCCTCTTCATGTAACGTATGCTTCCTCACAATATGGTGGCCTCAGAAGATGCTGGGGTGAGGACCACTAACTGGGATGAGGGGAAACATCTGTTTTTAAGGAAGTGTTCAGCCACAGAAAATGTAGATGAAAGTGTTCATTGACCTAACAATAGTTTGCACATCATATATCCAGAGCTTGCTTTCTAGACAGAGGCCACAGAATCAGAGAAGATTGATCTGAATATAGGAACACCTGCAGACCATGCACATTTGGCCATTTTTGGTTGCCTCCTGCCTCTCTGATCTTTTTCATACAACCCTTGAAAGTTTATATGCAAACATTCAGAGAAAAACACACATAGCTCACAGTAAAAACAGCCCTACCTGCAATCCAGGCATCCTAGCTCACAGCTTGACCTGGGTTGCACAAGAAAAGTATGGATTTGTACTTGAATTGGCCATTACCTGGAATTTAACGAACTGTACTGGTCCACAAAGACCCAAAAGTTGTCAGATCTATCAGTTACATTGTTAAGGAAAAGGAAAGAGGAATTTAACAAAACATTTTTTTAAAAAGTAGCATTTGGAGAGAGAGAAACAATTCATGTTTTCCCCGTTGAGCTGCAACAGCTAAAAAAAAAAATCAATGGTTATATTTCTAGTACAAGTAAGATTGGGTAATATTCTAAGTTTATTCTAAGTAATATTCTTAGTTCTAAGCTAGTATATAAGCAATATAAAATATAACGTAATTTCTGGACCCTTTTGCTATTTCAGTAGTACTATAAATATTATCAGCTTCATGTATAGGCACTCTTTAACAATAATCTAATAGAAGTACTGTGGGGGTGAGGGAGAAACTCCCCTTTCTCCTGAAATTTCCCGGACACGTCAACTCACAATAACAGCAGATTAATAAGAAAAAGAGGTTTATTTACCATGCACATGGGTAGAATCATAGAGTGATTACCCAACATCCCAAAGGGATCCAGATATTTTTATACCTGCCTTTTAGGGAGAGGGGGAGATGAAGAGTACAGGTAATTCTGTTTAGGGGCAATAAATGGTTGCTAGGGAGGATGAATAGATATTTGAGAGAATGAATGGATGAGAGGGAAACAGACTGATTTGTAAATTAACCTGAGAGACAGGTATTATGTTTAAAATGATTTGGGCCAGCTCTGGTTGCATTCTTGATTTTCTTTCCTGCAATATAGTGAGATACCAGGGAAGGGAAGGGAAGTTGATTGTTCTTTTGATGGGTCCACCTGGTTATGCAGATAGAGGGAAAGCCCCTTCCAAAAGCCTATTGATCTCTAAGGGCCTTTAATTCAAAATTTTCTTTACACTAAGGAGTCATATTTTGGGATGAAATTTCCTGAGCTCCTTCAGTGTCAAATGGAAATGTATTTAGAAACAAGCAAATAATGTGTTAATTGGTGTGTGTATAAGAATTAGGGGCTGGGCGTGGTGGCTCACGCCTGTAATCCTAGCACTCTGGGAGGCCGAGGCAGGTGGATTGCTCAAGGTCAGGAGTTCGAGACCAGCCTGAGCAAGAGCGAGACCCTGTCTCTACTAAAAATAGAAAGAAATTATCTGGACAACTAAAAATATATATATAGAAAAAATTAGCCGGGTATGGTGCCACATACCTGTGGTCCCAGCTACTCGGGAGGCTGAGGCAGTAGGATTGCTTGAGCCCAGGAGTTTGAGGTTGCTGTGAGCTAGGCTGACACCATGGCACTCTAGCCCCGGCAACAGAGTGAGACTCTGTCTCAAAAAAAAAAAAAAAAAAAAAGAATTAGAGAATATAAGAAGGAGTAAAAATGTTCCACTAACAAAACAAAACTCACCTGTAGGCTTTTTTGGAAGGCTGCCTCTTAGCATGCTCCAATGTAGAGAATAGAGAAGTTTGGATATAATCAAGATATGTAAGAATTTGCTAAAAGAAATGACTTTTAAAATCCATTTAAATAAAATGACTTACAAATGAGTGAATAAATGAGAATGCCATTTATTTTATTATTTGAAAGGTGGCTTTTTCAAAAGGAAAAATTTAATTCTAGAGTCAAATTTGCCTTCAATTGTGATGCAAAACTCCTACATTGCAAAAGCATTTGTCTTTTATTATTTGTTTCCTGTGTAATATACAGTCATACAACTGCTCTTTCTACATATTTCGCTCATAAAATAACCTGAGATGTTCATGACTAAGAGAAAGAAAGAAAAATAAATAACATTGATAATAGGCACATGTTAAGTGATTTGTATTAACTTTCTTACTTAATTCACGCTGTTACTCCATGAAGTTATAAATTATTATCATTATTTTATAGAGTAATGTATTAAATACTATGCTGCATAAAGTTTATAAAAGTTTTTCAAATTCATACAGACAATAAATGGCAAAGCGGGAATCTGAAACCTAGTGGTCTTACTCCTAATCCCCTTTTCTCTACCTAAAGGAAATATTGTACTCTTTAGTTTGTCCTTAGAAAAAAGAAATCTTTATATTTCAGAATTTGGGTGTGAATATACCATTTAAATAATGTATTTAGGACTGAATGTATTGTAGAATTGTATGAAAAAGAAAGAAAGTTTGCTCAAATGAATTGAGCTTATATTGCACTCCACAAATACATAATTTTATAGACAGAGCACTGTATTTGTTGTTTCATTTTGCCATATTAACTTTTTCCAATTTGGAGATTCTACAGTTTGTCAGTCACTGTCCAGGCAAGAAACAGATGGCAAACACAAAGAATAAATGGAGTTTTAAGTTTAATTAATGGAGTATGTATAAAGTTAAGGCAGTATCAAAGAACTATCAAAAGACAGCAAAGAACCCAGGTATTAGAAGCAGCCTCACCATCCACAGAGGCAAATGGAAGTGGTTAGGTGAACTCAGACAGTGCTCTATCCCTGGAAAAGGGACCCCAGCCGGGTGCTCTGGCATTGGTAAAGGAACACAGACCCTGCAAAACCAAGCGGGGATGGACTAGGGGAAATAAGAACTCCTGGGCGCTCTGTCCTTCCTCTCTGATCTGCAGAGCCTCCCATGAGCCAAGCCTACCCTGCTGCCCAGAGCCAGCCTCCCGGGACACAGAGGCAGGCAGATAAGAAGGCACAGGGTGAATCAGGGGAGCAAGCAAAACCTATCAAACACAGACAGTTTTATAATACACATTAGGTATACTGATAAAAAAAATGCAGATTTCCACTCTTATTCAATTAAAAAGCCATCTAAGGCTCTTTCTCAACATATTTATTTTTTTCACCCTGACAAAGCAACTTCCAATTCTGTAATAAGTAAGCTGTTAAGCATTTAATAGACCTGTTTTGTATTTCATTGCTATTATTTTAATCTTGAAAGTATAATTTTCATTACATTCTTAGAGATAAAATATCTCTAAGATATTTTATTTTCAAAAATGAGAAAAGCTTATAGATTGGTTATTTGTCCATAAATCTTTGGCTTTTTAAAAAGCTGTGTAAGTAATTGATTACTCTGAGTACTTATGTTGGCATTCAGCAGATACGACATTGATTTTATATATACATGTATATATATTTAATGACTTAAAAGAAGTTCCTCAAAACTGTATGTGCAAAAGCCATATTTTACCTAGTGTAGCTGAAAATACAATATAATAGTTATTTGTCTTGATTATTTTGATGTAATTTCCTAGGTATTTGTAGAGAAAAAATCTTTAATATTTAAACATCTATATCTAACAGAAAATACCTTGTAATTAAGACTTTTAAATATTTTTTCCTTTTAGTTTTCAAGACAAAATATGGGAATAAATCAATTGTATATATCCAAAACCAAATAAGTTTACCTTTAAAATTACCACAATCCTCCAGATATGGTGGCTCATGCCTATATCCTAGCACTCTGTGAGTCCAAGGCTGGAGGATCACTTGAGGTCAGGAGTTTGAGACCAGCCTGAGCAAGACAAAAACTTATCTCTATTAAAAATAGAAAAAATTAGCCAAGCATGGTGGTGCATGCCTGTAGTACCAGCTACTCTAGAGGCTGAGGCGAGAGGACTGCTTGAGCCCAGGAGTTTGAGGTTGCTGTGCGCTAGGCTGATGCCATGGGAAACAGAGCGAGACTGTCTCAAAAAAAATAATAAAGTAAAATAAAATAAAACAAAATCTCCACAATGTAATTTGTAATAAATTGTTTGGGGACAAGCAGAGACTGAGGGAATTCATCAAGACAAGACCTGCCCTCCAGGAAGTACTCAGAACAGTGTTACACACAAATCAGCAATAAACACTCACCAGTGTAAAATCATCCAAAAGCTAAAGGTCAAAGGCCAGATACTACAATGACTCAAGAGAGAAAACAAAACAACAATGCTCAACCCAACAGGATGAACAGAAATCTGCTCCACTTATCAATTCTTTCAATAAATGTGAATGGTTTGAACTGCCCACTAAAGAGATATAGGCTGGCCGAATGGATAAATACACACAAGCCAAGTATCCACTGTCTTCAAGAAACACATCTAACCTGCAAGGATGCATTCAGACTCAAGGTGAAGGGATAGAAAACAATACTTCATGCAAACAGAAGCCAAAAGAAAGCTGGTGTAACAGTTCTGATTTCAGATAACTTAGTCTTCAATTCAACAAAAGTAATGAAAGACAAAGATGGTGACTATACGATGGTGAAGGGTACAATTCAACAAGAAGACATAACAATCCTAAATATTTATGCACCTAAGTCAGGTGCTCCCAGATTCATAAAGCAAATTCTACTTGATCTAAACAAAATGGTAAAGAGCAACACCATAATAGGCAGGGATTTCAATATCTTTCTGACCGAACAGGACAGATCCTCCAAACAGAAAATAAACAAAGAAATAATAAACCTAAACAGAACTCTAGAACAAATGGGCCTGAGATTTACAGAACATTCTACCCCAAAACCACTGAATATACGTTTTTCTGATCAGCTCATGGGACATTCTCTAAGGTTGACCATATCATAAGCCACAAAGCATGTCTCAAAAAATTTAAAGAAATAGAAATTATACCATGCATCTTCTCAGACCACAGTGGAATACAATTAGAAATCAACTCCAACAGAAACTCTCATCTCTACACAAAGTCATGGAAACTAAACAACCTTCTGCTGAATGATTATTACATTAATGAGGAAATTAAGATGGAAATCAAAAGATTCTTTTCACTAAATGATAAAGGAGACACGAGTTATCAAAATCTGTGGGACACAGCTAATGCAGTCCTAAGAGGAAAATTTATATCCATAAATGCCTAAATCCGAAAGACAGAAAGATCACAAATCAACAATCTAATGAACTCAAAGAACTGGAAAAGGATGAGCAAACCAATCCCAAATGCAGCAGAAAAAAAGAAATAACAAAGATCAGAGCAGAACTAAATGAAATCAATAACAAAAAAACTATACAGAAGATTAATAAAACAAAAAGTTGGTTCTTTGAAAAAATAAATGAAATTGACACACCTCTTGCTAGATTAATGAGAAGCAGAAAAGACTCTAATAAGCTCTATCAGGAATGAAAAAGAAGAAATTACAACTGATACCAAAGAAATACAAAATGTCATCTATGAAAACTATAAAAACCTCTATGCATATAAACTTGAAAATGTGGAGGAAATGGACAAATTCTTAGAAATACACAGCCTCCCTGGGCTCACTAAGAAAGAAATAGAACTCCTGAACAGACCAATATCAAGTACTGAAATTGAAGCAGCAATTCTTTTCCTCAAAAGAAAGTCCCAGACCAGATGGTTTCAAACCTGAATTTTGCCAGACCTACAAAGAAGAACTGGTGCCTGTCCTGCAGAAATTATTCCTTAATATCAAGAAGGAAGGCATCCTCCCCAACACATTTTATGAAGCCAACATCACCCTGATACCAAAATCAGGAAAGGACACAATAAAAAAAGAAAACTACAGACCAATATCCCTTGTAAATACAGACTCAAAAATTCTCAAGAAAATCCTAGCAAACCGAATTCTGGTGCTTATCAAATAAGTAATCCATCACTACCAAGTGTGCTTCATCCCACAGATGCAGGTATGTTTCAACATCTGCAAATCTATAAATGTAATTCACCACATAAAGAGAAGCAAAAACAAAGACCATATGATCCTCTCCATAGACACAGAAAAAGCATTCAACAAAATTCAGCACCCTTTTATAAGAATGCTTAACAAAATAGGCATAGATGGTACTTACCTAAAAATGATAAAAGCCATATGTGACATTGGGATACACATCAACCCAGCATGTAACTAAATGAAGGAATGGATATACATATATCAGTAAATACCATTTAAATAAACAGATTAATTTAGATGATTCAATTTTATTTTAATGAAAAATTAAAAACATAAAATATTTTTGTAATCTAGGCAAAAATTTATGGAGTAGATTCAGTATATTTAATAGCTTTAGGATTGATTTTGGTTATTTCTGAGTTTTCAAATATTTAAGGAACTAAGAGCTACCTGTCAATATTGAGTTAATGTAGAATATTTGTACTTTAAATATGAATATAACATAATTTACAATTATACCCAGTACAGTATTTGTCATGTGTAAATTAACTTATCAAAAGTTTCATATATTCTCATTTTTTTCAAAAGCAATTATAAGAACAGAAGAAATGTGGTTTGATTATCATACACTAAGAAAAGAATTTTGTCTTCTATCTGATGCTTCATATTCTTTAAAATATGAGAGCCAAAACCATATAATAAGGAACAAACAAATTCATATTTTACATTCCTTTGTCAATAAAACCCTATAAGGAATATCAACTCAATTATGGTTGTATTTTGAACCCAATCTTCAAAGAATGTTTAAAATGTTACATAGTCTTAAATGGGAGAAAAAGTGCTATATATATTCAACATATATTCAACATCAAATAATAGCTTTATTATTTTTTATTGCCTTATTTTAAATTCCTCTCTTTATTTTCCATATGCGTAATCCACCTGGGTCAGGAAAGATGAAATATAAATGAATAGGATATGCAGATGAAAGAAAAAAAATTGTGCTTTTTTTCTTGAATACAAAGAATTAAAATTAAAAGCATCTTTATTAAAAAATAAAAACAAATTCTATGTAAGAGATATCTCCTGCCATTGGATATCTAAGTATTCTATACACTCTAATCAGCACTCATAATACCCTGGAAATGCAGAGTTGTAAAATAATTACTATTCACCATACATAAAGATCCATGTCTCTACATTTTGACATAGACATATGGAAATTATAAGAAATTTCTTCAGATAATGTTACTTAAGAATCTTGGCTGGGTGCGGTGGCTCACGCCTGTAATGCTAGCACTCTGGGAGGCCGAGGCGGGCGGATCGTTTGAGCTCAGGAGTTCGAGACCATCCTGAGCAAGAGCGAGACCCTGTCTCTACTAAAAAAATAGAAAGAAATTAGCTGAACAGCTAAAAATATATATATAAAAAAAAATTAGCCAGGCATGGTGTCACATGCCTATAATCCCAGCTACTCGGGAGGCTGAGGCAGGAGGATCGCTTGAGCCCAGGAGTTTGAGGTTGCTATGAGCTAGGCTGATGCCATGGCACTCTAGCCCGGGCAACAGAGTGACACTCTGCCTCAGAAAAAAAAAAAAAAATATGGTAGGTGGATATGTAAATTTTTCACTGATTTTTTACCTGCTATATTCATAATGTTAACATATTCTTCCATTTAATTTTGTTGATAAAAAACCATGTGAAATTCAGATAACTAATGAAAAAAACACATGTGATATTTCATCTGTCCATATTTGCAATTTTAACATTATTGCAAAGTACCCTAGTTTCCTTGCAATCCTTATCAGTTGGCTAACTGCAGCATACATTTAGGGGACACTGAACAAAAGAGAAAGAATCAAGTTACTGCAATTCTTTTATCACTAAAAATTGGAGGCATTTTCTTAAAAACAATTTAGGTTTTGCTTTAACAAAATTGGACACTATATTTTTTTTAAATCATAGATTGTAAATTGAACAAGACTAAAACTTTTTTGTGTGTGGGTGGAAAACTAATACTTTTAATTAGTAGAACTTTTATTGGATGCCTTGGAAAGCAAACTTTTTTTTTTTTTCCTAGAAGAGAAGCTTCTCCAGTGATTGGAAGTTTGAAAAACCTGTCTGGTGGCAGGAAAGACATCAGGAGCCCCCAAGGGAACCAATTCTACCACGAGGAAAAGGGAGAGTCTGTGTTGGAGACACCAAGAGCATAAACCTGGGGCTCAAGCATGTAAGAGTATTACATTGATTTTAAGGAGTAAGTTACTTACGCATGCCCTGAGTAACAAATGAGCAAACTACACAAAAACAATTTTGAATTTGTGTAGTAACACCATGAGCAAATAGCACCTGTGAAACGGTTAAATTCTCTATGTTGTTCAAATCCTAGAGCTTGGCAGAACTGAGCTCTTGAGATTGAGTAACTTAACAATTCCTGGACAAATATTTAATAGAAAGAGGAGGAAAGATATGCCAGTATTTATGTTGTTAAGGGTCAGTGGTGCTTAAATATTTACTTAGAAAAGTCAATGAGATACAACTATATTTGAATCCTGGGTTCATAAAACTCACTATAACCATTATAATCTATTAAACAAGATATGCTGTCATATCTAGCTCTGATTTAATTCAGGAAATGTGTATTGAAGATGTATTATGTATCAGGCATTTTAATAATGCTACAAAATCTGTAATAGATTCTGTCAGTCATTTTTCACAGGCAAATCCTGTTAATATGTTCAAGGTTCAGCCTATTCGTGCTAGCATAAGTTTCTAGTCTAAAGCAAAGTTTCTGAAATGCTTCAAAAATGTTTTTAAGATCAAAATAACATCAAATATGTTGTAGATTTCTATTTCCTGTGTCATACATTGTTTAAAATATCAACTTTGCTATGCTTCCTTTTTTTGCCTTAATAGGAGCATTCGTTTATCAAATATGATTTCACCAATTATTAAAGATGCATCTTGAATCCTTACAGAAGACACAGTGATTATGCGCTCATGACATCGAATCATTTGTATAAAGCAGAAAAAAATTCTGATTATCCAGATGTTGAGTTTAAATATTACTAAACATCTGGTGTTGCCAAATGAATTTTTCTTGACTCTGAAAAGCTTTGAGAGACCGAAGAATTAAATGTCAGAGCCAAAATATTTCTTAGCCTAAAATTAACACACAAGAATTTATGATACACTGGAAAGAAGTTATTTCAAGAGGTGGGCAGAGAAGAAATGCAGAACCTGATGCTTGTGAACCACACTCAAAACAATCATTTTATTGCCATACAAGAATGGAGATTTTCACCTAAATATTCTGCCCTTTAAAGTTTCTTGTTATTTATTTGACCAGTGGTTTGTTTTATTGATCTGCTTAGCTTCTTAGTGTTAATAACCATCCAATTCTCAAATTACAGAATATGTCATTTAGTTAGAATCGTCAGGACAGGAAAGTTTCCAAAGTAACAATATGCATGTGGTTTATGTACCTAAAACACAAAGACCACAAAAATTTGAGTGGTAAAGGTATTTTGAAAGTAAGATTTGCAATGTAATATGAGAAATAACACATGTTAACAATTTTTCTAAACAATTAAAAAAACCTTAAATGTGTTAGAAAATCAAATATTTTATATAACTGTACCTGTAACAAATTCGGTAACACTGCCATCTACAAGTGATTTTTTGTTTGGTGGAAAGGCCAAAGTTTAATTTTAATTTTTTTTCCCATTATGTACCTAGTACCACTTATTCTTTTCTACTGCTAGACAGTGTCATCTTTGTCATAAAGATAATGTTATATATGATTGTAATTCATCTGGACTCTGAATTGATTCTATTGGATACCTGTCTACCTTTGTGCTATTACCATCCCATCTTGATTGACTTACTTTTTAATAAAAACTCATCAGCATACCAAGGGGGGAAATGGGAGTGACTGTCATGGAAGTTGGGATATGTCGTCACTGATATTGTTTAGAATTGTCAGTGCATGTTAATGATAAAAAGCAGCCAACATTTTGTCACTTTTAATACAGTTTAAAATCTGTAAAAACAACTTATCCCCTGGTTGCAGGAACTGACAGTAAACCACTGTCCTATTCTGGATAGTAACTATATAATTTGTCCTCCAGAATTTGCTATTCAAGGGTGTCTGGTCTAAACTTGGTGGTTTTAATTCCATATAAACTTCATAATTAATTCAAAAATAAAATAAACAAAAATCATAATAACAACAACAAAACTACTTTGATTTTCACTGGGTTTGCAATGAATCTACAGAGCATTTTATAATTAATTGGCAAAGTATACAGTGGGATAGCTCATCCGCACTGGAATGACATAAACTATATCTCTCTATATTTTGTTCTTATTTCATTTTCTCAGTAATGATCTATATTTTTCTGCATAGAGAACTTGCATATCTTTTGTTACATTTATTTTTAGTATATTTAATTTTTAAATGTTATTCTAACTGGCATCCCCAGTGACATCACTAAATTCATTTATTACTTATAAAAAATTATCTATAGAAATGCTTGAAATTTCCACCTAGGAAACCATACAATCTGAGAATAATTTTGTTGTTAAATGTAAACATGAAACCAAATCAATAAAATGCCAAGAAAAATACAAAATGTTGTCTTCATGATTTTGATATAAGGTGACTGTTTTTAACAAAACACACAAAAAAATCAAAAGTCACAAAGAGAAATATTGACACATTGAACTATGAATTAGTTTTCTATTGCTATGCAACAAATTACTACAAACTTAGCTTAAAAAAATACCCAGCTTTCAGTTCTGTGGATCAGAAATCCAGAAATGGCATAGCTAGGTTCTTTGCTTGGGATTGTACG
This sequence comes from Indri indri, assembly GCA_004363605.1. Classification (NCBI taxonomy): domain Eukaryota; kingdom Metazoa; phylum Chordata; class Mammalia; order Primates; family Indriidae; genus Indri; species Indri indri. Next base: position 5,372 of record RJWJ010017722.1, on the reverse strand, counting down.
AGTTTAAAAACAACGGTTGGCTAATTTGCAATCTGGTATTGGAGCTTCGGAGTTCATGTGTTTCTGATGTATTTCAGTTCTTCATGAACTGATTGAGGATTGAGCTTCTAGCCCTGGTGACATCAAAGAAATTTGGGGATTATTTTAGAATTCTGCCTACCACAAACTACATTTAATTTAGTTACATTTTTTCATTAACAGAAGATTTTTGCAGCATGTATAACCATATACATGCTTATGTTCATAAATTATAAAGAACTAGAAATGAATGAGAAAAAACATGGGAAATCTCATAAAAATGACAATCTAATTTGCATTAATTAATTTGCATTATGAAGATGAAAAATCAAGTGAAGGAGAAGGTTTTTACAGTATATACAACCATAAGGACCTCATATTCCTAAATTATAAAGAACTTCTAGAAATCAATGGGAAAACATAGAGAATCTCATAAAAATTATAATCTAGTAGAGACTTAAATAAGCTTTTAATATTAGAGTTTAACCAAATGAGCATTAAAATACATAAAATTGTTTGTAGCTACTACACACGATCACATAATCAAAAATACTGACAGAGTACACCCACAGAAATCTTTATCAGAGTTAACAGAGTGAAAAAAGAAAGTAACAGTAAACATCACGAAAGTCTGAGACTGTCAGGAACAGGATCCAGCGTCCTTTGGCAATTTTACCAGGTATACTTTGTCTTTGGATTTTTAACCACCAAGGATACAAGTTTAAACTCCCAAACACAGTATTAGACATAATCAGTTCATAAAGGAATAGATTAGTCTGTTTATACAAACTTCGAAGCAAGGCAACACTAAATTACAGTGTTTAGAGTTGAATGTGTAGCTGATAAAACGATAAAGATAATCAAGTAAGTGGTTATCATGAAAATCTTTTGAAGAGTAGGGAGTAGGTATTGACTGAATGGGGAAATGAGGAAGGTTTCCCAGTGGAGTTTATATGGATGTTCAATTTGAAATAATTTACTGAGCTACAGTTTTGAGTGCTTTTATGTTATGTATTTATCAGTCGTATTTGGAAAGGTATAAAATATATAAATTATTCGTTCAACTCTTGTAAAGGATGTATTACATATGTCATGATTTTATACAAATTGGAAAAGTTTTAATTTACCTCTAAATGAAACAAAGTGACAATATTTAATACCCAAATAATTACAGATATAGCCAAAGGAGGTTTATTACTTAATTCCAGCACCACAAGTCTGAATGTGCAACGTATAATTATTCAGCTAATTATGAATAGCCAGCAGTTTGGGGTAGGAAAAAACCACTGATCTTCATGATTTGTTAAATGGCATCTGCAGAAATCACAGGACAAGGTGATGCAACACTTGGCAACATTCTGCTGGCTTTGCTATACTTCTGCAAATTAAGTTCCAGCCTCAAAATCAGGGGTATCTTCTACTCAGAGGGAAATGACCTTTGTTCCACAAAATTTATGAGATTTTTTCACCCACAAAATAGTCTTTGACAGGCATTTTCCATTCTGTCTGCTTTGAACTACACCATTCTCTCCTCACTGTCCCTTTTGGGCTGACAGCCCACCCCTGATAAGTCTTCTGATGCCTGGAACATCACTTTATCACCATACTCTCTACTCAGGGTAAATCATTAAGTATTTTTACTGTGTTTGTTTGAAAGTTGAGTGATCGTTTTTAAAAAGCAAGTTGGAACACCTTTGCTGTTTGGATGCTTTTGATGTCTACTAACGGATGTTATTTTTTCTGTCGAATTCTGCATAACATTTTTAGAGGATATATATAAATTTTTTATATGAGAACAATTTGGGAAGTTAATTTCATAACTTTTATTCTGAAGTCTTTGTGCATAAAGAGAGAAAATCCACTTTGATCTGCTTCCTCAGATTGAAGTATTGATAAAATCAAGATAGTGAGTTTGAACTTTGTGTATGAATTGGTTCATTTTTGTGTATTACATTACGAAGATGCGATTTTGTACAATGGGGGGATTGGACAGTTGAAAGGGCAGAAGGCCTTTGAGTGGTCAAGAAGTAATGATTCCATCACACAAGAGACAGCGGTGAGATCAGACAAACCAAACGTCTTTGTCAAACCTAGGAATTTTCATCCTTTTCACCTCTCCGCAACCTTCTAAAAAGGAAAGGAACATACACATCCTTTCTCTAGCAGTTTGCCTGACTACCTACCCTGAAACTTTTAAGTACAAAGGCTAAAACAGATTTAAACTGGCCTCACCCCAGGCAGTCTCCATTATTTTCTTCATAATGCCTATCACTAACTAAAATTATCTAGCTTATTTAAATTGATGTCTTTTCTGAGAGCAGGGATATTGTCTACACTCCTGGTCTCTGAGTTTTCACCTTCCATCTCTTAACTCACTGAAATTTAACTTCTTGCTAAAACTCCACTCACGCTGCTGTAGCTAAGATCAAAATAACCCCCAAACTTTTAAATGCAAAGGCCATTTCTCTTTCATGATCTTAAGAACTACTCAGCAGCATTCCGGAAATTTGAACACAACCTCCCTTCCCACACCCACCCTGAGACCCCACTTAAACCATTTCCTCTCCCTCATTCTAGAACAACCAACAGCATTTCTGTTATTCTCCACTGGCCACTGCTTTAGAGTTCCTTTGCTGCATCATCTTTCTGTACTTGAACTCTAAACATCCAGTGCTTTTGAACCCCAATGAAGACCCATTCTCTTCTCTTCTAGTAGCTCTTGGTTAATAGGTGCAAATACCTATATGATATTTACATTTGAATGCACAAAAGAAATCCTAAATCCCAAGCTTGGCACATTCGAAGTGGAAATGTTCCCTTTTCTATGCCCCAAATATATTTTTCACTGTTGTATTTGGCATTCAGGGACATATCTATAGGTTGTAAATCAACTTTTGATTATCAACAAATTTTTCTTCACACACAATAAAAATAAAAATTAATGACAATCATTCCTTAGCAAAAATACGATGAAGCACACTTACCTCTTTGCTTTTAGATCACTGTTTGCTTGCTCTTAAGGATGAACACAGATAATTAATTCAGTAATCCACTGAATTCACACTGGATCAAATGGAATCCCTCACATATATGTACTTTTTTAAAAATCCCTTCCTCTGTACTATGTCCTAGGTGAATTCCTGAAATTACGCACCAGTTCCCTACTTCTCTTTGGGTGTAGCTTGGAGTTTACTGTCTCTATCAAGGTCATTTAAATCATTTTATGATTTTTTTTATTTCAAGGATTTCTAATTCATTATCTTTCATATCTACTTTTCTTTGTTTCATTTCTGCATATTTTTGTGTTTGTTTAATAATTTCTCTTCCTTTTTTATAAATGCTGCCTTTTGCTTCTATTTTGAAAATCTTAAACGTATTCGTTATAATCATTTTTAGATTGCTTTACTCTTTTTCTTTCTTTCAGTAGATTTATCTCGGGAGTGTTGATCTCATGGCCTGACTTTCCAAGACTAGCTTATATATTTTGGTATTTTGGTTTGCACACTTGAGTGCAGTGGATTTTCTCTCTCTGCTTTGGCAATTATTTTTTCTCTTTTTCCTCTGAATGATCCCTGCACCATATTTGCAGTCTTTCTACTAACCGTGGCAATGTTGTGGAATCAGGAGAAAGGCAATTGCCTGGCCCAGATGAAGTCTGCGGCCTGCTCCTCCTAATGTCCAGATTTATGGAAGCCCTTGTTACAGGAAGGACTCAGTAGTAGTGTTTTTCAGCCTCCTTTCAAGGGCCGAGGGACTCCACAATCAATCTTTACTTCAGGCAGTGTGTCTGGCTCCAGCTCCACATGTCACATTGGTTAATTTAAGTACTCATTGTCCTTCAGGAGATGAAACTCCAGGCCACCTTTGCTTGCTTCTATGCAAGAACAAAGAAGCAAGCCAGCAGATCTAGTTACACATTTTTTTTTTTCTGTTCTGTTTGTTGTTCATGTATTTTTTTTTTTTTTTTTTTAGTTTTTTGACTGCACTTTTTTATTCTGTTTATCATTGTCATGTATTTGAAGCAGAGAAATAACTCAAAAGTGTGAATTTACAATGCAATCTAGGAGTTTTCTTAGCATTGACGTTTTATACAAGGAGATGACAGTACTGGTTGTTTGTCTTTGCTCTTTATGTAGAATGCATAATAATTACTTAAATAGATTTCACAATGCTTCAGACCCAGAGTCTTTATGATGAAGAGTCTCACCTTTTGTGTTAATACGGCACATTAACTCACTGCTTATAATTTTTCTGCTACCAAATAAGCCTTTTTCTTTTCATATACAAAACATGTAGGATGGTTATTAGAGGATGATAGTTAGAAAAACTCAATGGTTATTAACCTGCATTATTTGTTATATTTCCACTCTAAAGATAACATTTCTGCCAAAGTTTTATAAGTTTCATTTTAAATGTTTTATATTGTTTAACATGTCATTCTTCTTTAACTCAAAATGCTAAAAATAATCTTAAAGTGATTCCATTTATGTTGCCTGGTTTTGTTTACATAAATAGCCTCGAGATTTGTGCATGTTGGAGATCTTCACTAGTTTAATTATTCTACACATTTCACTGGTGAGAATTTAATTAGTCTAGTCTAGTGTTCCCAGAGGATTCATGGTATAGGTGAGATCTTAAAAAATAATAAATAAATGAAGGTATGTACAATCAGAGGCTCCTCCAATTTGTAGCTAGGAATATTTTGGACTCCACAGAATATACCTTAATTTAAATGTCCATTTAACAATTCTTAAATTTTAGTGTTTTCCAGATTATTTAGCATCTAAAGGTAATTGACTGTAATATATAATATAAAATATATACTAATTTACTTGCATTGTATATTTATATAACAATATACAACATATATATAACATATACATTTAAGATTCTTATTTTGAAATAGTTTCACATTTATAGAAAAGTTGAAAGAATACTACAAAGACTTTTCATATATCCTTCCCATCACTTTAGATATCTCAAATGTTATGAAACATTTGAAAGTAAGTTACCGATCTGATTCCCCTTTAAATACTTCAATGAGTGTTTTCTAGAAGGAAACAATTTTTTGTTTTACTTAACCACAGTACAATTCACAAAATCAAGAAATTAACATCATTAAAATGGTATTAGCTAATCTACATATTCCTTGTTCCAATTGTGCCAATTACCTCACTAATATTCATTACAACAATTATGGCAAAAAAGAAAATGTTTTTCCTGGTCCAGGATCTAACCTAGCACCATAAAATGGTTCACACACTTCATTCATGGCTTTTAATTTGGAACAATTCCACAGTGTCTTTTTTGTCTTTCATAACTTTGACTTTTTTTTTTAAGTGAACAAGCCTATT